>VDFB02324959.1:137712-162593 GCA_007258455.2 Sequoia sempervirens
TGCCAATAAAGTTTGCAACCACTCAAATGATCTATGTGCATCTCCGCAAGTTGAAAAAATTTCCTTAATCATGTTGTATCCTCTAATCCCTACTCCTTGTAGCCATTCATGTGTAACCTATGTAGAGGTTTTCATCCATTCAAGCTCACTAACTGCCTCTTTAGGCAACAATCCTTCAGGGGCTATTCCCTCACTTCCCATTGTTGGAAAAGGCTTCATCAGGTGCTGCACATACTTGTACACATCATTCAACTATTTTTGCAACTTCTCCTTTTCCTCTGTCTCTCTATCCAATCTCCTCATAATGGCTTGAGAGGATTCTTGGAATTCTTCCTTCTCTTGATCTTTGCTAACAGGCCCCAAGTCAATAGTCTACACTTTGTAATCAGAAGCTCTAACTTCATTCTCAAATTTATTAGCTGGAGGAGCAGCAACATGAATCACCCTATTATTGGACTCATCTCTGGTGATTCTAGAAATAATTCTGGCCTTCTTTTTTGTTTTTCCTTTTCGAATATTAGCCAATAAATCATCCCAATTCAGAGGAGTATCATCTATAACTATTTGCTTTCTTTTCAATTCCTCATTGAGCCAACTATGAGTAGAAGTATCCAACTACTTCTCACCTTGTTTATCCTTTTCTAGTTTATCAGTGGAGGAATCAATATTTGAACCATGCACCACATGATCTTCTTCATCTTTATCTTCTTTTTCTTTGTCTTTCTCCCTAACCTCCTCTGGATTCACATTATTTACCCTATCATGTGTCTTTGTCACCTCATGAGTTGGAGAGGGAGTTCTTTCATGCACACCCTTTTCTGGGGATTTCTCTCCTATGTCCTTGACTGGTGAATCTTCGTATGATACCAAAGAAGATTTCAAAATCTTATCAATTTCTGCCTCTGCATTGTGAAGATCCCCATCCTTGAATTCTTTTGTGTCCTCACCTTGATGGATATCCTCAACAACTTCCTCTGTTGGCTCCTTTTCTTCACTATGCAATTCTTGGGTTGAAGGAGGGGCAAAATTATCCTCCTATTTATGTGTAACAAAGGGAATCATATGGGCACCTTCTTTTACCAAGCCTTCCTTAGGGGATGGACTTCTCATTTTTCGGGTATAAACTTGTGTTTTCTCTCCATAACTCCCAACATCTACCAGCTGTGGTGTTGTATCATCCTCTCTCTTAGGAGGCTCATTTTACTTCCTTAGTCTTCTCCTTTTGAGCATAGGGGTATCTCCCTTCTGTCCTTCTTCCTCATGTTCCTCTCCTTGAGCAGATTTCTACTCCTTGGAGGCAATCTTTCTCTTCTTTGCAATGGGCTTTCTTTTCTTTTCTTCTCTAGTCTCTATTTTCCCACCTTTTCTTTTCCTTTTGGGTCCTACTCCTCCTCAGAAGTAGACTAAGACTCCAAGCTTCCCATTAAGTCATAAGTATACTATTTCCCTTTAATATCTAGCTCCCAAATCTTGTGCTTGATCCACAACTTAGTGTATTTGATTACAGGGGCATTGATTTGCTCCAATTCTATTATTTCCTCCTCCATCCAATCAATCTCACCTATTGGCTTATCCTTAACAGGTTCATAATCATGGTTTTGTATAACTTCTCCATCATCATCAACTTGATCTAGGATGGCCTTGATACTATACAATCTAATCAAATTGGTAGGAAATTTGGAGAACTTCTTCCTCACAACTTTGAATTCACCCTTGCAATTGGCCCAATAGTCTTCAAGATCATCTTTTATGTCTAAATTCTTTACTGGATCTCTTTTGAGCCTCACCTATTCTATCAAATCTAGGACTCTTAGTATGCAAGGATAGGCTGAAAGTGCCCATCTCTTCTTCAAAAAAGTGTGTTGTGGCCAAGGAAGGGCAGGCCTCATGACCTCCAATCCTTAATGGTAACTCATTACCAAAACCAGTTTTATGCATATCCTTCTTCAAAACTGCATCAAAGGCACAAATTTTCCTTGTGACCTCCAAAAGAATGATATGATCAGTAGGATACCTGGGCAATCTGTATGGAGCTCTCTAACAACCATCAATCCTAATGTAGGAAAATTTGGGAAACTATATAAACGGAGCTCCAAACTTCTAAACCAATTCCTTGGAAACGTCAGAAATTCTAACATGCTTTGCACCTTGGAGCAATCTTGTGATGTACATGGTGATTGCATCATTCACCCTTTTATAGCTAGAACTATCCAAATGCAACTGGGGGTAGACTTCATAGATCACATCCTGGCCAAAGACCCCTCGAGTGCTCAATCCCTTATATGGATGGAACCTTGCCAAGGCATAGATCAAATAAGATGTCATGGTGAAAGTATTGGTATGTACCACATTGCACAATTGCTCATGAATCATCCTACTAATTATTCCTACCCAATGGTAGTTTGTACCTTGCTCCATTCTCACTATCAAATAAAACATCAAATTCTCAAACATCCCTGCACTCTTTAGACCCATCACTCTACTAAGAAGGGTGATTGCATCATAGTAGTCTGATTTGAACTTAGCTCTAAACAACTATTTTGGTAGTTTAGAAATGTATGCCTTTGGTTTCTCTAGCCAAGTATTGATGATCTCCAGAGCCTTATTTGTACCCTGCTCGTAATATTTCTTAGGTATGTCAATATCAAACTACACTGCATGAGACCTCTCTGGCATGTCCATTTTTTGGGAAACTGAGATAAGAGAGAAGTTTGCAAGCAGTCTACCTTGTGGACTGATCACTCTCTATGTGCCTTGATCATAGTGTCGAGCACATTCCAAGACGAGCTCATAACATTTCACTGTGGAAGGAAAACCGTCCACATGAGCCAACCCAGAGTCTCTCATTCTCCTTACCAACACAGAAGGGTCGTTTGCAACCATCCTTGTCTTAAATTCTTCATAATCCTACTTTCCCACATTAGTGTCAGTCACCTCTGACCAAATGGAAGCAAGCTTACTCTCAGGAATCTTTCTCTTTGTATCCAACTTAATCCTTTTGGCCTCTGAGATAGGAGCTCCCTCAACATCAGGATCCATTTCTTTGTTCTTACCCTTGCTAGCAACAACCTTGCTTGATTCAACCTGCACTCAACAAAGTCACAATCAATATCCATTACAACACAAGAGTTAATGTTAACCCATCATAAACAACATATTCATCGTCTAAATAAGCCCAAATAATGATCAAAATCCCTTAAAATCTTACAAACATGATTCCTTAAAAATCTCAGGATTTTCACTCCACCCAAATCAAGCCAGGGAGGAAATTCGGGAATTTTATGGCCAGGCATAAATCAACGAGGAAAACACAACTATCACCCAAAAGGTCATTTAATCAACATTATAGCTCAAGAAATGGCAATATCCAACCTTTAATCATTCAAACCAATCATAAAATTCTGAAATCATGCAATGTCAATTCATCCATTTCTACTATTTCCTTATTTTCAGAAAGTTCAGGGATTTCCATCTGGGATAGAAATTGGTGAAGTTAACATAACTTTCACATTTATATGCATTCCTGGGTAAATGAAAGGACGATAGAAATTACAAATATTTTCGAGTGCGAAGGAATTCCACAAGGTACCAAAAATCTCCGAAATTCCTAATTTTTTCATAGTTTCGTCCAAATTGATCAAATGATCACAAATTTGGGATTTGGGCTCAAATTTTTATTCGTTTCAAATCACTTATCCATGATTTAAACCTATAACTCATTCAAGCACAATTTGATTGATATTAACAAGGAATTGAAAAATCGTAGCCCTAGGGTTCCACCATGGATCAATAGTCCAAGCTTCGATACACTCATCTATTCAATCAAATCAAAATTAACTCATCCAAATGCTCAAAAGAAAATTGGCGATCAGATGGAAATGGAAAATATCAATTCAAACTCACATCCAGATTATCAATTTATCATACTTACAAAACCCTAGATCAATGAAACCAAATCATCATCACACACAACAGCAAATTCAAAGGCCAAATCAAGCAAATGTTGACATCATTAAATCCTCAATTTCATGGAGAATTACAACATTGACACTCAAGGGAGGCATCGAAATGAAAGGGGATAACGCTAATTTAATCATAGACCTCCAAATACATAAAAACCCAAGCATAGAATACACATAACACCATAAAGACACATACACTCATCAATCAAAAGCAAAGGCATCATTCACATACCATTAATGAAGCAAAACTCAGGAGGGTAGCTAATGGCAACAAGTTTCAAATTCCAAAGAGATGTGAATGATGCCAAGGAGATGTCACCAAAACTAACAATTCACCACTCCAAGAATCAAGCTCACACACAACTTCCTAAGACCAGGCCTTTCAAATTTGTTGTGAGTCAAATAACAAAAAATTACCAACATAAATCTCTCATAACCCCATTGAATGCAACTTGCAGCATTCGTACGAAAGGAATAAATGAAGTGAAATGATTGCTTAAGACCGTCTTCGGGAATCTGATGGGAGGACAAATGTCGGGGATCTGAGGACTCAAAGAAGTTTGGAGAATTCCACCTGATACAAACTTTCGTGAAATTCCAGAATATTTGAAATGAAATAATGAGCAATAACCTTCGGACCTCTAAGACACAGACCGAAATCAAAGATTTCTGCGCAGGGAGGAAATTCCCGAGACTCATGAAAAACCCGAAACTCACCTTTAACTTGGGATTTTCAAAAAAGCATCTCAAGAGATCACTTGCATGGGAAAGATAAGCATTCAATCATGTTTCAAAGAAGCCAAACCTTCACAACCAGGGGATCACAAGCACCCAAGACCAAAAACCAGTCCAAAAGATAGGACTGCAGAAAACACCCAAAAGAACAAAATAAAGAGGGTCCTTGCTTTCAGCAGGGCATGTGTGCGAAAATTGCACAACATGAAACAGGACCATGCCTAGTGTAAAAATACCTATTGGGACATGTTGGAATAGTTTTTTTGGTCACATGAGTTGCAGAACGAAAGTTGCACCAGTTTGCAACTTTCAACTACTTGCATTTGACAACTTTTTCCCCAAGTGAAAATTCACCACCACAGGAAATGCATCCAAGATAGCAAAAATAAAGAGAGGTTTTTATAGAGGATCTCAACATGATCCCATAGGCTCATACAAGAATTTTGTAAGTATCACAATATTCGAGTAACAACATGCTGAAGTTTGCAGCCATTTTGCACTTTGGACTCTTAAGGGATTGATCTAGTTGAACTTAGCTCAGAGTGATTCCACATGTTTGGGTGTGAAAGAGGATCATTCCTAGCGTGGAAATACCTATTTGGATGTGTTGGAATAGTCCATTTGGTCACACGAGTTACAAAATAAAAATTGCACCACTTTGCAACTTTCAACTACCTGCATTTGACAACTTTTTCCCCAAGTGAAAATTTGCCACCACGGGAAAATTCCTTTGAGATAGTGAAAAATAAGATAAGTTATTGTAGAGGAGCCCAACAAAATCCCATAGGATCAGATGAGAAGTTTCTAAGCATCATGGTATCTGAGTAACAACATGATGAAGTTTGCAACCATTTTGCACTTTAGACTTGTAAGGGATCAATCCAGTTGAACGTAGCTTAGAGCGATTCCACATGTTTGGGTGCAAAAGAGGACCATGCCTAGCATAAACATACCTATTTGGTCACATGAGTTGCAGAACGAAAGTTTCCCCACTTTGCAACTTTGCACTGTTGGCATTTGATACTTTTTCCATCAAGTGAAAACTGGATACCATGGGAAAACCACTCTGAGATAACAAAAACTGAGAGAGGTTATCGTAGAGGGTCCCAACATGATCTTGTAGGCTTAGACAAATATTTTTATAAGTGTCATGGTTTTTGAGTAATAGCCTGCCAAAGATTGTTTCCCTTTTGCACTTTGGACCCTTAAGGGATCAAGCAGGTTGAACGTAGCTCAAAGTGATTCTTCATGTTTGGGTGTGAAAGAGGACCATTCCTAGCATAAATATACCATGCCTAGCATAAATCCACAACTTTTGATCAAAGAATCACTTCTTATGACACCAAAACATGAAACCCTCACTTTATGCCATTCCAAAGGGGTTTATTAAAAAACACTGTTCCAAGCTTCTACATAGACAACCAAGGCCTCAAACACCTTTAGTTATGTCTGCACATGCTTTAAGGTTCATAAAAATCTGCTGCCCCCAAGAGTTTCTAAAACTTCCCTCCTCTAACCATCAAATTTCACTCAAAATACACAATTTGAAAATTAGGGCATCATTCCCAGGAACTCAACTCGCCTTTCCTACCCTTCCAAAGCTTCAAAAACTTCAATATATGCTTGATCATGCCAAATAAATCATCTCCCAATCTTTCCTAAGAAAATTTCACCAAAACCCAACATCTAAACTCCATTTTAAAGCCAAAATTCACTCAATTTCCTTTGGGACAACAACCAAAAAGGATTCCTAAACATTTTCCCTACTCCTAAATATTATTCCTACATCTGATCCTACCATTTTTTACTCATTCCACTTAGCCATAGAGAGAAACATAGGTGGAATGAGTCATTTATTCATTTTTAGTCTTCAAACCCTTATGGCTGGCTATACAAACCCGCAGTCAGAAAGTTGATAGTAAAATTCTTAAAACTCAATGAATTTCCTTCACTCCAAAGCTAAAACGTAGCTAACACCTATCTCTACCAATTGGAAAAGATTTTAGGACATAATACTTATGTATGTCCAAGTATAATAGTCTACAATAGAAAAATTCAATGAAACACACAAAATTACAAGAGAAATCAGGGTATTTTTATTGTTTTTCCTTCACAAAAACCTTCAACAACCTCTTCCTTCAAGTTAACAACATATTTAAACCTTAAAAAACCTATGAAAATATCTCTAACTTCCCTTTGAATTCCCATGACTATTGGGCTTCTTCAAGTTTACATTTTTTTGCTCTTTTTTCACATTGACAACTTTTCAATTTTTACAATTTTACATCATTTTGACAAATATGCAACATGAATTCCAAAATGAACCCAAAACTAACTAGCATGACTTATTACATTATAAATTGGTCTAATATGACCTTATTCAATTGAAAAAACTCAAAACAAAAAACTAACTTAAGACTTCCATGAACCAAATTTGCTCAATAACCTTGGTGCCCCTACACCAAATTTCAATATTTGAGTAAATATCATTACAATGCCTTAGGTACCATTCTCACAGATCTTTTGCAATGTCACTCACACATTCGAGATTCTCTTATAATTTATACATCATAGGTGCTGATGATGAGGTTAACTTCAAATGAGTAACTTGACATTCCCTCGCTAAGCTTCACACGCTCTTTTATAATGGCTTCAAATCAGAATTGAGATTTGTCAAGATCATCAAAATAAGGATGTTGCATTGATTTTTTGGTTGAGATTCTCTTTGATGCTTCATATATCAGCATTTTTTGCAAGGAGATACCAATAAATTTTTAGTAGTTTACTTACAAATATGCAAAGTAAAAGAAGAAAAAGAAAGATCATCCAAAATGGAAATGAAATGAAAATAGATGGAAGGAACTTACATACAACAAATCCACACCATTTGGTTCCAACTCGGGAACAAAAAGGCATAAATCTTGATGCTTCCATTGAGTATAGGCATGCCAGTCTCTCAACTTAGTCACTCCTAGTCATACATCTTCACTAGGAGTTCCAAGGTACCTATTGCACACAACACCTCTCATGAATAAAATAACTTGAAATTCGATATGCTCTTATAATGTCTACATCATAGGTGATCATGATAAGGTTAACTTCAAATTAATAACTTGAAATTCCATCACCAAGCTTCACACACACTTTTTTAATGGCTTCAAATCATAATTGAGATTTGTCAAGATCATCAAAATAAGTATGTTGTATTTCTTTTCTGGCTTAGATTCTCTTGGATGGCTCATAAATCTACATTTTCTGCAAGGGGACACCAATCAATTTTTAGCAGGTTACTTACAAATAGGAAAAGTAAAAGAATATGATAGCATTGGCATCAAAAAAATTATTGTGCATACAAGTATAAATTAATAAGAACCAATGTGCATACTTGCAAATTAATCCAATGAACCATCTAGGTTTTCTCTACTCTTTATTGTGTCAAGTATTTCCTCATGGTCAGACTCACAGACCTTCCACAAGGTCTTGTTCAAAGGTCTACCCCATATTTGGTCAAACAAACATTGGATGCCATGAAAAGGTTTGAGTAATGAAAAATCTTATGATGCATGTCAAAGTCTTGAAATAACCAATGTTTAACACTCTTATGTGGGTACCTTCTAAGTCATGTTCCAGTAACAACAACTGAGCCTGTAGGGTATTCAATGTTTTCTCCATCTATAATTGGAGCCTCTAATTTTTTTTGGCCTCAACACAATGACACAAGTAATAGTCTATTCCCTCTTCATTGTCTTCATTTGCAATAACTGCATAAACATGCCTTGCATTAATATGTGTAGCAAATCTCTTGAAATTAGTCAACATTACAAATACACTACAAAGTAAGATAACAATAGGAATTTTAAAAACTAAGCAAGTAGATATATTACCTGGTTGAACTGGATCTGATACATGGTCAAAGTCAAACGGTGATTCCACCTGTGTTAGTTTAATTCCGTCAGAGGGCGATACGTGTGAAGTGGGCTAAGATAGCTTGTCAACCATTTGTCAACCTACTCCCCTGACTCACAATCATTCTAGGCTTGCATTATACATGAAGAAAAAAAGCATGGGATCTTTTATGTATTGATACTCCATGAAACTGCATCTGAGCTAAGGAAAGAGTGTAGCTCACTCAATCATGTTAGTGTACAACAATCCTCATATGGTGTAATGCTAGTATCATGCATCAACCAAAAAAATCTACGAATTGAAGATGTACCTTCATTACCTGGACCCATCGAAAAATTACACCACTCAATGATTGATCTTGCATCTGTCAACTTTGCACTGTCATTATAATTTAACTCTTCTTGTGCTAATGCTCTTTAAACACATGCTCCCCCTTTCCATGTCTAACCTCACAAAAGTTCCACATATGCTCAACACCTGTAATGACATGCATCCTACTCAACTAGTAGAACATGTGTGAGTTCTTGAACTATGCTACAGAGTTATCCGACCATATTATATGCTGACCATATGATATGCCCCTCTTAGCCAAATCACTGTAGAACATCTAGAAGCAACCTTGCATGAAGTATGGAGAATGTGTGCGATCATCACTAATATAAAAGTCATACTCCCTCAATACCTTCCTTTGGTACTCTGTACTATCAGCTGCATGAATGAATGTATGTGCACAAATATCAAAAGGTGTGTGGAGTTGTAATATTGTGACTGCACCTCATGCTATGGTTGTAGAGTGTAGTTCTCTGCAAATTCAACCACTGACACTATGCTGCCAATTGGAAAGGTTTCCTTGCATAGCTTGAATTGCATGTCCAACCATCAGACTCTATGGGTATACCTTGCATACTCATACATTATATTGTCACGAAACATGGACATAAATTGATACACTAAAATCTTCTAAATAACCAAATCACACCGTTTTTCTTGAGAACCATCTTTTGTAATGTATGCCACTATTTTATACTTCCCAAACTCTACTAGTTTTTGTCCCACCTCATCTATGCTTTCCATATGTTGACATACTGGCATATGCCACAAGCCACCACAATGCTCGCATGAACCATCCAAGCATGTTGTCCTATAGAATATTTGGCCATCCTTTATTTCACATAATTTTTTTGATAAGAACTCTCTTGAAGATGTTGATGGGGCTTCTATGCTACAATCTTGCAAAACATCGTTAGTATGCAAATCTAAACATATAGAATGATAAACACCATAATGGTTGGAGAATTCAATATGTAGTCTACAACAACAAGTAGTGCGTGTGTGATTTATCTTGACATAAAAAGGTTTAAGAATTTCAAAAAATCTTTGAAAAATACTAATTTGAGGATAATCCTTTTGAAATTTATGAAAAAATTAGGTTTGAGTCATATTCAAAAAATGCTTTGGATGTGGCTCACAGTTCCAACTACCGACTCTCCTTCTTACCACATCCCTTTGATTCAAAGATGGCTTTATATTATTCTTCCAATACTCTTCAATTAGTGTTCTCAATGCTTCAACAAATCTTTTATATTTTTGTAGCAGTCTCCTCCAGAATTCCCATAATTCATTTGAATTGGTGCCCTCAATTCTTTGTCACCTTTGAACAACTTTTGATAAAAAAATTCTACTAATTCTCATTTTTTCACTCGTCTTTCTAATGATACGAGCTCTCTTTGTTTGTCTGCTTACCAAATTCGATGTAATGAAATGTTGGGTAACATTACTATACTTTGAGCATGAGGTCTTACCCACACTCTCATAAGCATCCATTAAATTCTTCACAATAGTGTTTTCACTTGATGCATTTGATGTTCTCAACCCAAGAGTCCAAATTTTATGAATTTTTACTTTTTTATTGCTGCTATTCTACTCTGTATGAATCTGTATAGCTTGGGTTTTCTCTAAAACTCATTGAAATCATTAGGCAGGTGAACTAGCTTAAGTTTGGAGGTGGTTTGATTGAATTCCATCAAGAAACAAATATTTTACAATCAATTTACTAACTATGAGTCTGAAATTTTGAGTTTAAGGGTTTTGAAGTTGTAAAAATGTATTATTGCCACATTCCACCTATTTTTCTTTTGTGACTCAATGAAATTGGCACCAATAGATTATTTTTAGGTGTAGGTGCAGGTTTTTAGCATTGAGGAAGTGAAGAGACAGAGTTCTTGTTGCCGCTCCAAGTGATTTTCTGTGATTTTCGTGCAAGAATGGATGCCTACAAGTTATGATATGAAGAAATAACAGTGGTAAAGGTTGGGAGATAGTTTTTTTAGCTTGTGTAGACCCAATTCAAGGTGTTTGAAGCTGTGGCAAGGTGTATGGAGGTATGGAATGTATACTTACAATAAACCCTCACTATTTGAGCATAGTTTAAGCATTTAAGCAAGGGTTTAATGAATTGCTGCATTATTGAGTGATTTCTTTGATGGATATTGATGATTTAGAAGTTTTATAACCTATTTAAGATCTTCCCATGGTTTTTTGATGTTGTGGAGTGATTTTGATGGTACTTGCTTTGTTAAAAAGGCCTAATTGATCCTTGTAGCAACAAGACAATCCGTTTTATGTGAGTATTTTTCAAAGTAAGTGTTATGCCTTGCATAACCACCCCATTTTATTCTGGAACAAAATGGGTCCCCCTTTTCTTTTTACTTTCGTCGCCTTTGGTTGTCTGGTTTGGTTTTGGGAGTTCTTTTGTTTTCCTCCTGAGATTGTTTTTGTTCTGCTGAATTTGTATCTACCTCAGTTAAAGTTGGGTTCCTTTTTGTTGAAAATTGAGTGAAATGATCAAAAAGGGATATATTTTATATGCTTTTGAGAACTAATGGAGGCCTTTGTTTTGTAGGATTGAATTGCTCATCTAAAGATATCTCTCAAGGAGGTCAGTTGGAAGGCATCCCTCAATCCAATTTAGGATAAAAGTCCTCAAGAAGAAAGTCGCTGAGACCTTTCAAATGTCTTCCTGACTGGGAGTGTTTTATTAATTTGGGATCCACCGGTCGCCATGACATCTCAGTTGTCATGAGGTTTTATATGTCCCTTCGCTCGGCATAAGGTCTCGCTGATCCGTGCAAGTCTCGGCGAAAAGGGGGATGTCATCGGAAAGATCTCGCCAAGAGAGATAACATCGGCATAAAGTCTGGCCGAAGTGGAAGGGTCTCGCTAAAGGTTCATGGTTCAGCATAACATCCTGCCGATTGAAGGAGGTCCCACCGAAAAAGTTCAAGCTCAGGGAGAGTGGTTTACTTTCGGCATGAGGTCTCGCCGACCAAGCAAAGTCTCCCCAAAATGAAATGAGCTCTCACCGAGACAGGTGGCTTCGATGAAATGTCCTATCGACACAGCAAAGTCTCGGTGACAGGGGGTAATGTCAGCATGAAGTCTCACCGATAGGGTGGACTCTTTCTAAAAGGGAACGGCGTCGAGAGAAAGATTTATATTCGCCATAAGGTCTGGTCGACCATGGAGGGTCTCGATGAAAGGGCGTGACTTCGGTGTAATGTCTTGGCGAAGGAAGCTAGTCTCGCCGACATGGGATGATATCGGCATAAGGTCTCGGTGAAAAGGTTTGTCATCGGGGAGAAAGGGTTGCTCAGGGAGAAGTCTTCCTGACCCGCCGGAGTCTCACCAAAAGGTGAGTGCTTCGCTATAACGTCTTGCCGATCTGATGGTGTCTCGCCGAAGGAAGAGGGGCTCGATGTGAAGTCATGCCAAGGGAATAAAGTCTGGCTGATAGCGATTGTCTCGGCGACCACTGTGGATATCGGTATGACTCTTAGCACCTGCTATGACCTCCTACCGACTGAAGGTTGTCTTTCCAAATGCGGATGTTGTACCAACAGAGCTCCACAATGGTATAACCCTTGGGGACTCGCTATGATGTCTAGCTGATAGCGATTGTCTCGGCGACCACTATGGATATCGATATGACTCTAACCGCTTGCTATGAGTCTTGCTGACCATTGTATGTCTTGCCGATAGTTGCTAGGAGGTATGATCGCATCGGGGAGACATGATTAGTGTCTCACTGACATGCGATTCAGTGTGAACAACTTTTGACCGCCTGAGAATCTTATGTGCCATGTGTTCAACCAATCAGAGAGAATTAAAGGCGAACCCTAGACAGTTTTACTAATTGACTACCCCTATGAGGAAGATCAACATAATGTGTGCAACATGAATCTTCTCTATGAATAAAGGGATGGATCATTTCGATATCCAGGGGGAAAATCTGATGTTGCTTCCAGAAGAGGTCAACTTGCAGAAAGATCTTGAGCACCAAGAAGCCGAGGGGAGAAAAGGCCACGAGTCTCAGTGACAACTGTGAGGCCTACTAGCAAAAGGAAGATTGATATTAATGGTGATGCTCCAGGGCATTCAAAGTAGCTCTAATGGAAGTTCGAAGGTGGACACAGAGGCCATAAGTAAATGCCATAGTTGCAAAAGATCTAGAGGTCATCCCCGAAGCAATCTTTCACCGACATGGACACGGGGGATGCAATTGAATGCGACATTAACTTCATTATGAAAAGATCTGAGGGTTGACCCTCCTGTAACAAACTTATATTTTGTAAACCCAAAAAATAGGGGCCAACGCATTCTTTTTGGTACATTCTGTATCTATGGCATTTTTTTTACTCTTTAAAAAAAAAAAAGAGGTTCAGAGACATAGAGACATAGAGATATAGATTTTGAACAGTAGTAATTTTCTAAGAAGTAAAAGAAACTTAAGAGTAGCAATAGAGTAGGAGTTAGATTCGATAGAAGGCAGTAATGTATCCTTCTAGTTCTCTTAGAATAGATGGAAACAATCTGAAGACATAGGTTTTCTCTACACTGGTGATTATGCCAGAGTTGTAAATGCTGCTTATCTGTTTCACCAACAGTAGAAGCAACCAGATTCAAATCTACTTCATATTGTGTTTCAGAATGGTATTTATCTTGGGTTAATCATTTGATTTGCAAAGCTTTCAAGGAATGAAATCTTATTTTATGTTTTGTTTAAATGGTAAGTTACAATATGTTGTTGAATTCAACACTGTGAATGAATGAAACTTTGTGTTAATCACAAGTTAATTTTGTTCTGCAATTTTAGTTAGCAATTCCTTGAAAGGTAACAAGTCTGGTTAAGTTGGATGAATTATTATTCCCTTCAGTTCCAAAATTTGATCTATCTTTTTCTATTTCTTTAAAAACCCCAATTAAAGTAGGTTTGGATTTATGTTTGATCTTAGAACAATCCAAAAGCTCAACACTAGCAGGCCCCTTGAACATTATAGTTCACATCAACCACTAAGTGAAATCAACATAGTCGAGAACCGATTACAAAGACCTTGGGAGTTAGATATCCATGTGTTATTCTTTCTCTTTCAGGAGAGAAAAATAGTAATATTCTACTTAACTGTTGTTGTGCTATTCTGACCATCAATAGGAAACTGGTGCTAGAAGGAGGACCAAAAGAGAAAACTGGATAATATTGGGTTTTTCTCACCAGAAAAGTCCCAGAGAGTTCTTCAATCAGCTTTAAAGCCACCACCTTTGATAGAACTCAAGTCCCCAATAAGACACAAGAGTCACAAGACTGGGGCAACCATCATACCACCCTTGTCAGCCCCGCTCACTCCACCAGGTTTTTCACCAACACCCTAGTGGATTCCTATCAATCCTCCACCGAATCCATCTCAATTGCCATTACAGCCAGTTCAACCCATCCAATAGCTGGCTCAACCACCACCACCGCTACTAATGGCTTTTTTTGGAATAATCCCTCTCCATTGGGGACTATTCCTGGAGGTTTTCATGATATGCCTAAGAATCCTAAGAAATTTTGTCCCAAATACATTCATGGTGAATCAAGGAGTGCTGAAGGGCACATACAAGCTTTTAAGGACGCTTGTACCGGAGCTCAAATAGCTCACCATGATGTAGTTTGTAGGTTGTTCCCTTATTCCTTAGGGGATATGGTGTACAACTGGTACCTAAATCTTCCTCAGCATTCTATTCTAAGCTGGAAAGACCTGGAGAATGCTTTCATCAATCAGTTCAGGATTTACGTGGATCCAACCATTTTGTTCCACCAATTTGCTACCATTAGGAAGGAGCCAGGTGAACCTTTTCCCTTGTTTAATACCATGTTTCAATGAATGGATAGGAGACTGCAGGACCCCTATCTATTCACTGAGAATAGTGCCATTCAAGCATACTTTAGAGTTATAGACCCTCTGATTGGCTTATTCCTTCAAAGGACATATCAACCGACAAATATTGATTCCCTGTCTAAAGTCTATCATCTCGCCATTAAGCTGCAACAACAAATTAGTTCTCAACAAGGAAGTTTGGGAGGAGTTCTTCCTTCAATGGGGTATCAGATTTCTAGCCCAACCCCTTTATTCAATACTATCCTAGGGATGTCTCCTTCCCATTATGGACCTATGTCTGAGTTGTAGACTCAATCTCCCATTCCATTCTTTGCCAACGAAGCTCCTAACTTCTTTCAACAATCACAGACTCATCATAGTCTGCATGGTCATCATAATCAAACTGGAATACTAAATCATGGTGATCAACCACTTGTTGCGAAGAGGATTGAAAGTGAAAAGACGGTTCAACTCACAAATGAGGTAGAGACCTTAAAGAAAATGTTGTCTCAAGTCACAAATGACATGGCTTAGCTTAGATTGAACCCCTCTCAAAACCAAGGTAATTATCCTAATCAGAGTAGTAACAACCAGGGTAATTATCAGAACAACTACAATCACAACCAAAGGGGTTATCAAGGCTAAAATTCCCCTAACCAAGGCTATCAAAATCAAAATAGAGGATATAACTAGAGGCCAAATAACAACCGACAATGGAATACAGGGCCAAACAATGTTGGAGTTTCTCACAATTAACAAGCTAATGAGGAAAGGTCAGATAGTGCAAATGTGGCTGACCTTAATTTTATGACTAACTGGTGCAGGCTGCATGATATTGCAACCCATTCTAAGGTAAACTGCCCTGAAATGGAGAAATTTGTCAAGATGGCACAGGAAGATGCCCAAATGTTCCAAGGGAATTCAAATAAAGAAGGTGGCTCAGTAGATACAACAATGACTTATGACCTCTTTGAGGAGGAACCTTCATTCCCAAGGCAAGATGAGAATGAACCAGAGGAAGATTCATATGATGCCCAAGCTTTTTAGAAAAAGGGAGGACACTTCCTAAGAAATCAGAATAAGGGTCTGTTCACCACATCAGCACCACCTAATCACATGGTACCTCCGAATCAAAGTGCTGATAACAACCCTCCTCCACCAAAAGGTCCACCTGACTTCCATAACAAAGGTAATTCACCTGGGGTTGTCAAAAGTAATGCAAGTTATAACACCAAATTTGATATTGTTGCTGAGACGCAGAGACAAAAAACCTCTTTATCATATTTTGACATCCTAAAGTGGTGTTCTGCTCAATGAGAGATAGTGCTGAAAGCTTTGGAAGAAGCTGATAAATCAAAAGGGAAAAACAAGGTGGCACCTGCTGCAAATATGAACACAACTTTGTACAGAAGCAAGGTAGGTACCCCACCATTTCTTTTGAGTTTAAGAATCTGTGGAAAGAATCTACATAATTGTCTGTTAGATTCAGGGGCTTTTGGTAATGTTATGCTATTTTTTGTATGCAAGAAATTGGGATTGAACCCTATCCAAACAAACAAGAAGGGCATCCAGCTTGATAAAACAAAGGTTAATGTGGTTGGAGAATTGAGGAATATACATGTGCAAGTAGGATCTAACCCCAGGATTTTAACCAATATAGATATTCAAGTAGCAGACATTCCTGAGACTTATAGTATTTTGTTGAACAGAGATCTGATGAAAAGTATAAGGGGATATCTCTCCCTTGAATTTTCACATATGTGGCTACCATGGAGGGGAATTCCTACACATATTAGGATTGAGAGTGAACCTTGGCTCAAGCATATCATCACTGAATATGATTGTCCCAACGAGGTATCCTATTTTGAAACTGAGATAGGAGTTTATAAAAGAGAGGAAATTCTAACCTTTTCGGTCCTTGATCCTAAAGAATTATCAATACAAAGTTCCCCTGATTCTATGACTAATGAAAATAAGTAGGCATTGATCAGGAAGATGCAACATGATCAGCTGGTCTTAGGGGAAGATATCGATTTGCAAAGTATTTTACTCCCTAATTGGTGCAGGGTGCATTACCAAAATCATTCTGAGTTGACCTGCCAACCATGCACCAGCATTTTAAATCATGTTTCCCAAGTTGAGGAAACTAGCCTAAGTCACCTTGAGACTATTGCAAATCACTTCTCATTTGAAGCCAAAGAAGCAATAATGTTCACCAGGGATAAGATACCTTCAAAGGAAGTGCCTTCTCAAGTTGAACTTGTCCCAGTCATATTTTGAAACCAACATATTTATGAGGAACAACCCGAAGGTTTGCTTGATACCCTGCACTCACAAGTATACTAGAACCCAAGGGATTAATCAAAGATGTAAGTGACTGTCAGAAGGATAGCCACAAATTATATGATATATCTGTGTAGGGACTGGAAATTTCACTTGAGGAACCTATTGAACACCTCTTACCAATATTAGATGCAAAGGATTAAGTGCCCCCACCTATGGCTCATCCTATCCAAACGCCCATAATAACTCGAAAGGGATCAAATCCAGCTCATGATCAGCTGTGGACCCTCACGTTTGATGGATCCAAATCCAAAATAGGTTGTGGTGTTGGGATTGAATTAACTAGCTCAAAAGGGAAAACTTTCTTTGCTTCTTATAGGTTGCAGTTTGGATGCACTAACAACGTAGCATAATATGAAGCTCTAGCTTAGGGGCTGATGTTTGCACATAAGAAGAAAGTCACCCCTTGATGGTTAAAGGAGATTTAGAAATAGTTATCAAGAAAGTGTGCAGCCAATACACATGTCATAATAGAAGGCTGACAACTTATAGAAATTGGGTATGGAACCTAATTGAAGACTTTGATGCTTTTGGGATTAGTTTAATCCCTAGAGAGGAGAATCAGATAGTTGATTCATTAGTTGTTGCAAGTAGCCTGGAACCCATGCAAGGATCCAAGCTTAAAAGATTCTCAGTACAATTGATATCCACCCCAGCTATTCCTAATAATGTCAGCAACTTTCAAGTTTTTGAGGATGAACGACATATCCTTGCTTTTCTAGCAAGCTCAGATGTTTTTGAAGGGCAGATCATTGATGAGTCCAATAGGGATTAGGGAGATTGGTACCCTGAAGATTGTGATACAGAGGGGTTCCTCAATTTAAAAAGTAATAGCATTCCCAAGGGAATCGTGGCCTTAGAAATAATTTTTGATTCAGACCCAAGGGCTCGAGAAAAGATATTAGTTGAAGATAAAGGAGATGAATATGAAATTGTTAACCTAGCTGATTCTGGCCCTGAAAGAAATGTTTACATAGGGAAAGCTTGCCCTGAAGCAATCAGAGAATATATACTGAGGGCACTAAAGAAGGATATTGCTGCGATAGCCTAGGGCTATGAAGATCTAAAAACATTTGATGCTTCTATAATGACTCATACTATTCCTTTGAAACCTGAAGCTAAAACATTTTGGCAGAAGCAACGGCCTGTCAACGTCCTGATTGAACCACTAATCTTCAAAGAAGTTCAGAAATTGCTTTTTGCAAGAATAATCTTCCTTGTACGATATTCAACATGGGTGGCTAACTTAGTCCCAGTCCATAAGAAAAATGGAGAGATCAGGCTATGTGTAGATTTCAGGAATCTGAACAGAGCTTTAGAAAAGGACAACTACCCACTCCCTTCTCTGGACAAAGTTTTGCAGACTGTCAATGGATCTCAGATGATATCATTCCTATATGGTTATTCTGGATATAACCAGGTGATTGTTGATTACAAGGACAAAATTAAGACGACCTTCACTACTAAGTGGGGAACATTTGCTTACAGAAGGATGCCATTTGGTCTGATAAACGCTGGAGCAACTTTTTAGGGTGCCATGAACCTAGCATTCAAAGATTTGATTGGAAAATGTATCATCGTTTATATGGATGACCTGATAGTGTTCTCTAAAGATAGACTAAACCATGCTGCGGACTTGGCTAAAGTTCTTGAAATATGTATCCAGTATGGCGTCTCCCTAAATCCTAAAAAGTGTGTGTTCGGGGTTTCCGAAGGGAAAATTTTGGGACACATAATTTTAGAAAGGGGAATATCAATCGATCCAAACCAAGTTGAGTCCATTCTGAAGATAACTAGGTCAGGAAGCAAGAAGGAGATGAGATCTTTCTTTGGAAAGATCAACTTTGTGAGAAAATTTATCATAGGTTTTGCAGAAATTGTAAAACCATTAAATGAAATGATGAAGAAATATGCCAAAATAGAGTGGGGTGATGAGGCAAAGGCCGCGTTTTCTCAAGTCAAGCGATCCATTTCAGAAGTGCCAGTTCTCACCATCCCTGACTACTTGAAGCCATTCTATATTTATTCTTTTACCTTTGAACACTCGTGTGCAGCTGTCCTAACTCAACGAAGAGAAGAGGGAGAGGAGAGGCCAATCACCTTCATGAGCTCTCTGTTCAAGAATGCTGAAATAAATACCTACCTCTTGAAAAACAAGCTTTTGCGCTGGTCAAAGCTATTAAGAAGTTTAGACATTACATCCTCTGAAGTCAAATTATTGTTGTAGTTCCTGATGTTGCTGTGAAGTCTCTACTTATGCAGAGTGAGCTGGGAGAACGAAGAGGGAAATGGATGGCCATTTTGCAAGAGTTCGATCTAGAGATTCTCCCTATGAAACTTTTCAGAGGTACAGGCCTATCTAAATCCATGGCGAATGCTGGTGGAAATGTTATTTTCCAGCAATACACAACTCAGTCCTTTTCCAATGACCCTTGGTATGCTGATATCATCTATTTCATGCTCAATAATCGGTGCCCAGAGGGAATAAATATGATTCAGAGAAGAGCACTGAGAATGAAAAGCTCTCATTATATTCTCAAAGGAGGATTGTTGTATAGGAATAATTTTGAGGGGGTGTACCTACGATGCCTTGATCGGCAAGAGGCTAAGCATGTAATTATTGAATTTCATGGGAAACATGGCATAGGTCATGGGTTTGCAGATTCGTTAGCACATCAAATCCTCAGATCTGGTTATTACCGGTCGCGTGTGTTCAAAGACACCCATCAGCATGTGAGAACATGTCACATATGTCAGATTTCTGCATCAAAAGAACGCCACCCAACCATGTCATTGCAGCCTGTTTACAAGGTAAGACCATTTTCCCAATGGGCGTTGGAATTTATTGGGGTAATTAACCCAAATTCTTCTGTAGGACACAAATTTATTTTGACTGGCACTGATTACTACACGAGATGGACATAGGCTATACCTTGTAAGAATAGTACAACAGAGGTAGTGATCAAGTTCCTCACCAAATGCATCACAACTAGGTTTGGAGTACCCTTCGCATTGGTATGTGACAATGGCTCTTCCTTTTCTTCTATTGAGTTCATTTCATGGGCTTATGATCACAAAATTGTCTTAAAATATTCTTCAAACTATTACCCACAAGGAAATGGAGTTGCATAATCAACCAATAAGAATCTCTTAGGGGTAATTAAAAAAATTGTTAGAAAACAATCCTAGGGACTGGCATACCCAGCTAAGATTCGCGTTATGGGCAGATAGAACTAGGATCAAGGCTTCTTTAAAGACTTCACCATTTAAACTAGTGTATGGCCAAGAGCTTGTGTTCCCTATTCATTTGCAAATACCTATCCTTGAGTTCATGCAGAAATTCTACTCTAGTGATGATAGGATAGAGCTAAGATTAGATTCCTTGTTGAAATTAGAAGAACAGAGAGATGCTGCCTTGCAACAATTCTTTAGACACTAGGCTATTGTCAAATGTTGGTTTGAAAAAAGAGCCAAAATCAAGGCTTTTAGAATATCTGACCTTGTGCTGCTACGGGATAAAGCTAGTGAAAAGAAGGGCAGTCACCAGAAATTTGATAAGCTTTGGTTAGGTCCCTATCAAATCGCTGAGATCCTAGGAGAAAATGCTTTCCGACTGAGTAGTCTAACAGGAGAACCTGTTCCATTGCCTATCAATGGACAATTTCTTAAGCATTATTTTGGGTCATGAAGTTTGGTATTCTTGCTGGGCTGTGCATTTATGTAAATAATTGGTTCTTATTTATGTAAGTAGTTTCTGTGTTTTTGCCTATAAATAATCTCTATATGTAAATAATTTTGTTCTCTATGTGAATAGTTTCTTGTTCTTTATGTAAATAGTTTTATTTGCTTCTCTATTTGTAAAAAGTTTTGTTATTTGTTTGTTTATTCTTTCTTTATGTCCTTTCATTTCCTTTGTTGTTTGGTGTCTGTTTTGTTTTGTTCTTTGGGGTTTCTCTGTTCTTTCTATCTTGAAATGGTGGGTTGTTATCTAAAGTATACTTTGGTTATTAGGAGAGAAGTGGTTTAGATATTTTCAGGTTTTCTAAATGGGTGATTTTGTCCTAAATTCGTTACTTTATGCCCATTGTCAATAAGAGTTGTGGAAAGTCTTGAAAACAAGGTGCAAAGTAAACAATCTTCATTAGTTACCTCTAAATCTGTCACAAATCATCAAGATCATCTCCTCTTGTAATGGTATATTTGTCCTAGGATGATAGTGTTGTAAGATTTGAGTGAAAAATCTGATCTCCCAAGTGCTGTTATGAGGTCCATGGTAGTTTTCAACCCAAAACGGATGTCTGACATCTGACATATTGAGAAAAAATGAATGAAATATCTGAAACTCCAAGAGAAAAAAAAAAGAAGAAGAGAAAAATAATTATCTAAAAGAAAGGAGGACTCAATATGAATGGGTGATTCTAGTATCTCTATCGGGGCTATGGACTCCTGACTAGTAGTAGAGCAATGTTGTGAGAAAACTAGAGGTATCTCCGTCGGGGCTATGGATGCCTGATTGGTAGTAGAGCAATGCCTAGGATATCATTGCACAATAGCTAAAGGGAATCAACTCATGTAGCTCAAATCTTGCACATTGTTGTTCAAAAGATGAGAAATTTATAAAAGGATGATGCACCATCAAACACATACATAGATTCAGGGGTGGCCATTGTTGATTTACATTTGAGATTCTAGCTCAACCTTGGTTGTTAAAACTGACCCAACTGGAGTTGTGATGTTCATAAACCAAGAGTTCTAGGTAGCTGAATCCTTTAGTTTCTTGAAAATGGTTAAACCATTTTCCCAGCCGAGTCGCCATTTTTTATGCCTTGCATAACCACCCCATTTTATTCTGGAACAAAAGGGGTCCCCCTTTTCTTTTTACTTTCGTTGCCTTTCGTTGTCTGGTTTGGTCTTGGGAGTTCTTTTGTTTTTCTCCTGTGTTTGCTTTTGTTCTGTTGAACTTGGTTCTACCTCAGTTAAAGTTGGGTTCCTTTTTTTTGAAAATTGAGTGAAATGGTAAAAAAGGGATATATTTTATATGCTTTTGAGAACTAATGGAGGCTTTTGTTTTGCAGGAATGAATTTCTCATCTAAAGATATCTCTCAAGGAGGTCAGTTGGAAGGCATCCCTCAATCCAATTTAGCATAAAACTCCTCAAGAAGAAAGTCGTTGAGACCTTTCAGATGTCTTGCCGACTAGCAGTGTGTTATTCATTTGGGATCCACCAATCACCATGACATCTCAGTTGCCGTGAGGTTTTATATGTCCCTCCGCTCGATATAAGGTCTCGGCAATCTGTGGAAGTCTCGGTGAAAAGGGGGATGTCATCGGAAAGATCTCGCCGAGAGAGATAACGTCGGCATAAAGGCTGGCCGAAGGGGAAGGGTCTCGCCGAAGGTTCATGGTTCGGCATAACGTCCTGCCGACTGAAGGAGGTCCCACCAAAAAAGTTAGAGCTTAGAGAGACTGGTTTACTTTCAGCATGAGGTCTCGCCGACCAAGCCAAGTCTCCCCGAAATGAAAGGATCTCTCACCGAGACAAGGTGGCTTCGATGAAATGTCCTATCAACACAACAAAGTCTCGGCGATAGGGGGAAACATCGGCATGAAGTCTCACCGAGAGGGTGGACTCTTGCCGAAAGGGAACGACGTCGGGGAGAAAGATTTATATTCACCATAAGGTCTAGCCAACCACGGAGGGTCTCGGTGAAAGGGCGTGACTTCGGTGTAATGTCTTGGTGAAGGAAGCTACTCTCGCTGACATGGGATGATATCAGCATAAGGTCTCACCGATCCGCGGAAGTCTCGGCGAAAAGGTTTGTCATCAGGGAGAAAGGGTTGCTCGGGGAGAAGTCTTCTCGACCTGCCAGAGTCTCGCCGAAAGGTGAGGGTTTCGCTATAATGTCTCGCCGACCCGATGGTGTCTCGCCGAAGGAAGAGGGTCTCGATGTGAAGTCATGCCGAGGGAATAAATTCTAGCCGATAGCCATTGTCTCGGTGACCACTGTGGATATCGGTATGACTCTTAGCACCTGCTATGACCTCCTACCGACTGAAGGTTGTCTTGCCGAATGCAGATATTGTACCAATGGAGCTCCGCAGTGGTATAACCCTTGGGGACTTGCTATGATGTCTGGCTGATAGCGATTGTCTCAGCGACCACTATGGATATCGATATGACTCTAACCGCTCACTATGAAGTCTTTCCGACCATCGTATGTCTTACCGATAGCTGCTAGGAGGTATGATCGCATCGGGGAGACACGATTAGTGTCTCACCGACATGCGATTCGGTGTGAATGAATTTTGACCACCCGAGAATCTTATGTGCCATGTGTTCAACCAATCAGAGAGAATTAAAGGTGAACCCTAGACAGTTTTACTAATTGACTACCCCTATGAGGAAGATCAACAGAATGTGTGCGACATGAATCTTCTCTATGAATAAAGGGATGGATCATTTCGATATCCAGGGGTGTCGTCTGTGAAGATCCAGGGGGAAAATCTGATGTTGCTTCCAGAAGAGGTCAACTTGCAGAAAGATCTTGAGCACCAGGAAGCCGGGGGGAGAAAAGGCCACGAGTCTCAGTGACAGCTGTGAGGCCTACTGGCAAAAGGCAGATCGATATTAATGGTGATGCCCGGTGCTATCTAAAATTTTAATGGAAGTTCGGCTGCGGACATTACGAGGCCAAGGCGCCATGGTTGTAAAAGATCTAGAGGCCATCCTCGGGCAATCTTTCACCGGTTACATGATGCGATGTAATTGAATGTACATTAATCTCTATTCTTGAAAAGATCCTGCGTTTAATCTCCTATAACAAACTTATATTTTGTAAACCCAAAAAATAGGGGCCAACGCATTATTTTTGGTACATTCTGTATCTATGGCATTTTTTTTTAGTCTTAAAAAAAAAAAAAAAGGTTCAGAGACATAGAGACATAGAGATATAGATTTTGAGCAATAGTAATTTTCTAAGAAGTAAGAAAAACTTAAGAGTAGCAATAGAGTAGGAGTTAGATTCGACAGAAGGTAGTAATGTATCATTCTAGTTCTCTTAGAATAGATGGAAACAATCTGAAGACATAGGTTTTCTCTACACTGGTGATTGTGCCAGAGTTGTAAATGCTACTTATCTATTTCACCAACAGTAGAAGCAACCAGATTCAAATCTACTTCATATTGTGTTTCAGAATGGTATTTATCTTGGGTTAATCATTTGATTTGCAAAGCTTTCAAGGAATGAAATCTTATTTTATGTTTTGTTTAAATGGTAAGTTACAATCTGTTGTTGAATTCAACACTGTGAATGAATGAAACTTTTTGTTAATCACAAGTTAATTTTGTTCTGCAGTTTTAGTTAGCAATTCCTTGAAAGGTAACAAGTCTGGTTAAGTTGGATGAATTATTATTCCCTTCAGTTCCAAACTTTGATCTATCTTTTTCTGTTTCTTTAAAAACCCCAGTTAAAGTAGGTTTGGATTTATGTTTGATCTTAGAACAATCCAAAAGCTCAACACTAGCAGGCCCCTTGAACATTATAGTTCACATCAACCACTAAGTGAAATCAGCACAGTCGAGAACCGATTACAAAGACCTTGGGAGTTAGATATCCATGTGTTATTCTTTCTCTTTCAGGAGAACAAAATAGTAATATTCTGCTTAACTATTGCTGTGCTATTCTGACCATCAATAGTAAGCATACTTGATTTATCTAATTGTTTAAGTATGAATTAATA
>VDFB02324959.1:165854-267414 GCA_007258455.2 Sequoia sempervirens
CCCTCTACCCTATAAATACTTAAAAACTCAACCCTAAACCATAAAATATCAACCCTTAAACCCTAAACCCTTAAACCCTCTACCCTCAATCCTCTACCCTCTACCCTCAACCCTAATCCTTCAACTCTTAAACCCTTAAACCCACTTAGTAAACTATCTACCCTAATCCCTAAAACTTTGGACCCTTAATCCCTCAACCCTTAAACCCTAATCCCTCAACCCCTATACCCTCTACCCTATACATTGGACCCTCAACCCTAATCCCCCAACCATATACCCTCAATCCTCTACCCTCAACCTTAAACCCTCAACCCTTAACCCCACCCTCTAATTCTAATTCTCTACCCTATAAACCCTTAAAAACTCAACCCTATACCCCAAACCCTAATCCCTCAACCCTTAAACCCTTAAACCCTTAAACCCTCTAATTTCTACCCCCTCAATCCTCTACCCTCTACCCTCAATTGTAATCCCTCAACCCTTAAACCATTAAACCCACTTAGTAAACTCTCTACCCTAATCCCTTGACCCCTATACCCTCTACCTTATACATTAGACCCTAAACCCTAATCTCCCAACCCTATACCCTCAATCCTCTACCCTCAACCTTAAACCCTCAACCCTTAAACCCTCTTAACTCTACCCTCTACCCTATAAACCCTTAAACACTCAACCCTAAACTCTAAACCCTAAATTCTCAACCCTTAACCCTAAACTCTTAAACCCTCTACTCTTTACCCTCAATCCTCTACCCTCTACCATCAACCCTAATCCCTCAACCCTTAAACCCTTAAAACAAATTAGTAAAATCTCTACCTTAATCCCTCAACCATCTTGACCCTTAATCCCTCAACCCTTAAACTGTAATCCCTCAACCACTATACCCTCTACCCTATACATTGGACCCTCAACCGTAATCCCCCAACCCTATACCCTCAATCCTCTACCCTCAACCCTTAAAACCTATACCCTCTATTGTTGATGGGTGTTTGATGCACTTTCTCAACATAGGAAATGCATAGATGCACTACCTCTCTTGAAAGGAAATCTCCAACAACAAGTTGCTGAAAATCACTCCCAAGGTCTCTGGGGTGTCAGGTCATGACTTGCATGAAATCTCTCAGTTGGTTCAATGTTATTTTGGTAGTAATCATAGGGAACACTTATGGAGTTAAGTTGGAGGGAAGTTGGATCTTAAAATGGAGTTCCTGAGATGGGGAGGTTAGTGTGCAATTGCTGCAGGTTCAAACAACAGTCTTGAACTCCTATTTCAGCTTGAGATTTGGATTTACAATGTGCAATGAACCTTAGGTTAGGTTATTTATTAAAAAGAATAAAAAAGGTGGGGAGGAGAATAAGTTCCTGGATCTGAAACTAGTAGTGAAAAGTGATCATGGAGGGCCCTGTTGCGGATAGCCTTCCTGAAACAAAATTTCACTTAACCAGATCACCTCTCAGTCTCATGAAATTTGTGCAAGCTTCTAAGGAATGCAAATATTCAACCATTCATTCACCATAGGCATGAATAAAAGATAGAAGTTTAGAGCAAATTTTAGTTCATTTCCAGACTAACTTTACACAAGTGTTTATCATCAATAAAATAAAAAAACTATGGACAAGGAAGGTTGCCATCACACAACAAAATTCTTCAAAACCAATGAACAACATTAATTAATCTACTAAAGCAAGCTAAAACATGTAAAACAACAAAGTAAATCTACTCAAATTAACTAACTATGGGAGAAGAACCATGTAAAATGGAATTGAAACTCAAGAGTCCACTAAAATCCAATAAACTTCTATTAAAGTTTCAACAGCATGCCTTTACAACAACTCAACTCTCTCTTGAAAATGAGAGGAGACCCCCCTATTTATAGTGTTCAAAAAGAAAAATGAATGGAAAGATTGATTTTCATTGTGTGTTCAAGATTCACTACAAACTAGGGTTTCACCTACCCCCAAATATATTACAATTAAAAAATACATTCTTGTCTTTTTTCCTATTTTGTCCTCATATGGCAGCACTGTAGCTCTTTTGTCTTTTGCTGATTTCCTTTTCCTGTAGCTACTTTGTGAGGAACTCATCATCAATAATAGGATTTCCTTCGCTTTTCTTCATAGTGGCATATTCTATGAACTTCAAGATTAATGCCTAGAGCTTGTTCCATTCCAATATATCTAATTTTATTACTTGAAAATTCAATGTCCTTGATTTGTTTGTGATGGTATCCCAGTCCTTTTCATATTTCTATGTGTTCTTCACCACTTACTCGGACTGAGAGAAGTATCATGCAACAAAACCTGTGAAATCAGGCATCAGTGCATCTGTAGTCCCATTTTCCATTTTCTTGTGGAAATATGGCTTTAATTTCTCTGCATCTAGCTCACTGGCAGGCACATCAAGATCTATCATCATTTTCAGATATTCTACACAGTTTTCCCTGATTTCTATGACCCAGTCAATATCCAACTCTACTTCATGGAACACTCATTCCAACACCTCCTTCCCATGATCTAAACCTAGCTTCCATATTTCCACAAGCTAGTGGTCATCCTTTACCAAGCCAAGCTCCTTCTCCTGGGATCTATCTTGTATCTTGAGAATAGCCTCAAGTTTGGGGTATGTCATCCTGTATAACTCAGGGAATTCAGTACAGAACTTCCTTATTCCCTCAAGTATCTTTTGTACTTCTAGGAACTTGTTTTCTATCCTAACAACACAATCTATACCCATGTTGCCATTATAGAGGACCTGCTAGAACCAATCCTCTATGGCCTTCATTCAGTTTTTCCTTTTCTTAAGCTTATCAATTTGTTCCTTAGACAATAGTTGTGGTGGCATCGAGGATGTGGTGGGGATATCTTCTATTGATGACCATTTCTAGATATAAGTTGTTAGATCAGCCACTTGCGCTTTCAGTTCCTCCTTAGAGGTCTTATCCTTGTTCATCTTGTGCAAAATAGTGGCAATGGACCCTTAGAGATGGTCAATCTTCTGCTCTCTTGTGGCTATTCCTAGATCAAGGGTAGAAATATTATAGCTCACCCTTTCTTCTCCTACAACTGGAGTGGCTATTTGCATAGTTCTGGACTCAGAAGCATCCATTGTTAGATGATACCTTACCTTAGGCTTCTTTTCTTTCTTTTTGTTGATCTAGGCTCGAGGAAAGATGGCCTCCAGCCTTGCTTTTGGGACCTTTGGGGTAGGAGTTTTCTTTTCCAATTGTTTCTCAAGCCATTAAAGCGTCTTATATTCTCCCTTTTGTGATTCAGGATCATGCTTTTCTTCACGGGTGTGTTCAATCTCCATTAGTTTACTACCCAGAGTCTCTTGTTTGGCCTTTTCTCCTTCTTAATTTTAATCCTGAATGAATATTGTTTCCTTCTATGGGGATTCAGTGGTGGCATGATCTTTAGGGTTTTCCTCCCCTTCAGTAGTTTTCTTTTCTTCTTCTTCACCATGCCCATGCTCTTCAGGATGTTTCACTTTTAGGCTCTTGTGGGCTTCAATCTCTTTTTCAGGTTTATTTTCTTCTTTCTTTTCCTCTTCTTCTCACTCTTCTTTTTATTTCTCCTCCCGCTCTTCTGAGAGGGGAATCTCTTCATCATTTTTGGGGATTTTTTCATGCTCCCCAATTGGAGGTCCAGTATCCTCCATTTTCTCACTTGATTCCTTTTCTTCATCAGAGGGTTGTCCTTCTACTTCCTCTTTGACATCCTTTAGCCGTTGAGCCAACTCCTACTCTAACTCTTGGTCAAAGGTATCCATGAAATATTTGGCGCCAACATCTTCTTCATCACCCTTAGAGGATTCTGCTTCTTAATCTTCATGCACCACCTCATCAATTGCTAGGTGTTGGTACTCGAGGTGGTCATGGTAATCATTTGATTCCTGTTCTATCTCCTTTGTTGCTTCCTTTTCTTGTCTCTCCAATTTTTGAGATATTTCCATTGTTGCTTTCATTTCTGGTGGTTCAATTGGAGTTGAATGGGAAATAATATTGGCAAGAATCTGTTCCAAGGCTGCCTGAATACCTAGGTTCATCAACACCCTAGACAACTCCATATGAATGTTTTGCATATGGCGGGAGAAGGCCTCCGGGAGTAAAAGAGTGGGCATTGGCATTGCTACTGTTCCTAATGGAAGAGATGTTGTCAGAGACATGGAGGAAGATGAGAGAGGAGAGGTGGTGGTAGAAGAAGAGTCTATTATCATTACTTGTGCCATGGGTGGAGTGGAAGCAAGGTGGACGGAGATATCCACTACAGGCGGAGAAGTGGCAACCATCGTCTGGGAGGTAGGTAGAGGGGCGACAATAATAGCAACATTGGTGGGAGTAGTGGTTGCAAGAGTGGAGGCAATAGGAAGAGACTTTGGTTGCTCAACCTCTAGCTTGTCTCCCTCATGGAGTGGGTCTTCCTGAATGGTGGTGAGACCACTCGACATCTTCTATCTTTTGGAGGATTCATCCTCCAAAGTTTTCCTTGCATATACTTGGGGTTTGGCCTACCTTTCAGCCATCTCTTTTCTCTTTCTTAACCTAGTGACTGGAGGAGACTGAGAATCTTCTTCTATTGGGGCAGCAGCTATCCCACTACCAGTTTCACTTGCAAGCTCATCTTCAACCTCTCCATAGGTCAAGGCTATTCCTTGTTGCTTTAGTTAGGAAATCTTCCCGTCAATCCATTCCTTTATTCTAGCCTCGATGGGATTTGTCAGAATATTGAGGTCATCCACCTCTTGATCATTCCAATCAATTAGTGGTAGTGGTAGATTGGAAACTGTATTATCTTGAGAATCCATCACTGTATCCTCATCTTCCACTACCTAGTTCAGCACAAGAAAAAAGTTGACCTTTTTCACAAAATAAATAGTCATGTGCATGTAGTTCCTCATTTGCACTTCTTTTTCATCCCTACAGTTGGCCCAAAATTCCTCAACATTATGTACATGAGCGTATTTAGCCATGACCATCTTCTTAAGTTTACCATAGGGGTTCATTCGCAGCCGAGCAGTGTGGAACTTTAGGTTATACTCCACGAGTTCTTTATCTGAATTGTCTACACATTGAGATGTATGGAGTTCATACAACCCTTGGCTGAAGGAGAGGGGATAAGGAATTCTTGCCTTATGTTTGCTACTTAGAAGGGCATGTGCATGCCGTGGCTGCCGAGAGAGTTCTAACAATATTATCCAGTCATTTGGGTACTGGGGCAGCTTGTATGGTTTCTCCGAGAAACCTTCAGCTCAAATGTAGGTAAATTTTGGAAATTTTATAAATAAGAAGACAAATTGGTGGAGGAAGGAATTAGCACTGTGGGATACCCTTCTCTCGAAGTCACGCTCAAGCAATCTGATAATGTGACCTAAGAAAGTATCATTGACTCTACAATAATCCCTCTTAAAATTCCTATATTGAAGTTGAGGGTATCTATCATAAACCTTCAATTCTCTACTTGGAGCCTCATCAGGAGCTCGAAACAAGCCTCTATATTGCATCTTTTCAACTAGTAAATAGACAAGGTACGAATTCATGTAGAAGTGTGAGGTCTTCTTGATAGCCACAAATTAATCATGCAAGCAAATGCTAATTATCCCTTCCCAATAGAACTTGGTTTTACCATGGATGATCTCTTCTATGAAATACAACATCTACTCCTAGAAGTAGGCCATGGTTAGAAGGCCCATTAATTTTCTCAATAAGGTTACCAAGTCATGGTAATCCTCCTAAAAATCATTGCAGAAGAGCTCTTGGGGGACTTTAGTTGCACTTTCCCTCTTTTCTTTTAACCAATATTGATTTACAACCTTTTTGCATTTGAGAGGGTCCTCATCCCACATGTGCTTCCCATATTCCGTGGACACTTCTTCCATTTCTCCGAATGTAGGGATGTGAAAAGCTCTCCCTATTGACTTGGGAGATAGATCAACCAATAAGTTCTGGCTTTGTCCATAATGGTTCTGGTCTCTTCTTGGTATGCCTCTTTGCAGGCCATTATGAGTTTAGGGGCAACAAGAGCAGGTGGAAAACAGAAGCCTTGACCAACCCACTACTCCTAATTTTTCTTGCATTTTCTATTGTGGGGTTAATCCAGACCCTTTGTTTAAATTCATCAATTTCTATGTGCCCGATGTTCATGTCTAAGATTTCCTTCCAGGATGTGGTGACCTTGGAGTTGAGAGGTTCCCCTTGGAACTTATACTTCATCTAGTCTTTGTCCTCTTTACCTCGGGGTGCTTTGGCTATTTTCTTTCCCTTATCCTTCTCCACGGCCACATCCAAAGGTCATGCACTTGATTCCATATATCTTGTAGGTGAGAGAGAGCTAAGCATATTCAAGCATGAAAACACAAAATTTTTAGCCAAAATCCTACAAAACAACATTGGATTGGATAATTCATCATTTAAGCATCCTAACATATCTTTTGGGTTAGCATTAACCTTTCGTAGGAGGGAGTTTTAGCAGTCTGGGCTTAGGGGTGCAGACTTCCTTGGGTTGATGGCTGTTTTGGAGCAACTGTAGGAGGGACGGTAGTCAGGGCACGGTAGCCCGCATGTCCCAAATTGCCCTAGGATTTGGTCAATGTATGGGGTCCACCAAGGCAGAGGGACCATTTTAGCACATGGATCAAGGTCACTTTTGAAGTTTGGAGGTGTTAAGTGCATCATTTGAACAAGCGGAATCAAAGGGAAATTTGGTTGTTAAGGGTTTTCCATGGAAATGACATTGGCAAGATAGAGTTTTGCAAGAGGAAATTCACCATGCGGGACCCACAGACTCGGTGAGCAGCAGCGTAACTCATTTGGCGTTTGAGTTTTTCGGGTCGGAGGGAGTGGGTCGCTATTAGCTCGCTGCCGTTTGAAATGGTGAAAGTCAGACAAAGGCCCAATAGGAGAGACCCATGACATCAGGTCCCCTAGGAGATGGAGCCTTTGTGTTTACTTTGTTTATTGCTGGAGAGTCCAAAGGAAACGGGGAGGTCGGGTCCCAGGTAGCGAGCAGACGATGATCATTTTTCATTTGAGAACGACGAAGCTAGGAGGGATTCCTGTAGAAGGCCACATGGAAAAGGAAACCCTCTTAAGGTTCGGCCCTTAGTCACTTTCATTGCATGCAGGTAGCCATGGCAGAGTTGGGACTTGAAGGGTGGAATGTCGGCCATTAGGAGCCGTTCAGGACGATAGATTCACCATGGCGGTCCATGGGTAGAAGTTCGCTAAGTGGGGCCTGAAAAGGAGGCTAACATTTAGTCTTTTTATGGCACAAGTGAAATTGGTCAATAGAGGAAGGTTCGGGATCTGATGGTCAGGTAGAAAAGGCTATTTCACCATTTAGGATGGTCATTTATGTACCAGTGAAAAGGGAGCAAAAGTCCACGGTGGTTGGATCGAGTGCTCAGATTGTTGCTCTCGGTTGGTGAAGACAAGGGTGGGGCCTAACCATCGGGAGGCCTTTAGTGATTAGCCATTTGAAATGACAAAGACAAACAAAATTTTATGGGCAGAAACCCATGGCAGGGGACTCGAGAGGGTCGGTGGCTCTTCATCTTGTTTCATGAAATTACACTAATTTTAGGGGGGCAAGGAAAGGGTTCTTCCCGCGAGTGCGGACTCGACGGAGGATTTCGCCACTTCAGGTTTTAAACATGTTTTTTGACAACTATGGTGAGGGCGTGGGTCCACGAGGGATGAAGGCCTTGGTTGTTGAATGACGGTAGAGAGCGCATGTTTTGCAGATGAAATATGGATCTAGTTTGAAGTTTATCAAGATTTCATCATGTGGGTTTCGTGTGCCTTGGTCGATTTCAGTTAATTATCAAGTTTTCCTCCCTTAAGCTTATCAATTTTGTACATAAATCAACGAAAACTCGAAATGGGGTGCACGACAAAAAACTAACCTTTGAAACCCGATGAATGCAGACAACCATGCTGGAAGCAAAGATCTCGAAGTGGTGAATGAGCGTTGCAGGAATGACAGCGGTGTTAGGGGGAACTCTGACTCTTTTTTGATCAACTGACAGGTGAAAATGACATCTGAAAGTTGGCTATTTATAGAAAATAGTGTATTAAATGCACCCCATTAATGATAGTTGGGTAGTGCTCGGGTTGGTGTGTAGTCATTTGAAAATGGTGGCAGGAGTGTTGGAACCCCCCAAGCAGAAGGCAGTTAGTGCTCGAATGTTCGAAAGGTTAGCAGCAAGGGAAACAAAAAACATGCATGTAGGTCCCGACTAGCGGAAATTTGGCAGACAAAGGCTGTTTCAAATGGCTATAGGGTGATGGAAACCCACAAGGGGCGGCCCAAAGGGGTGGACCTAATAGGCTCCTTGGACACCAGTTTCGAAAAGCAAAGGAAAACAACTAAGGGAAGTCCGTGAAGGCCTGGGGCCTTGAATTTTTGAGGGAGGCAAAACATGGTCAAGTCAAGATGGCTTCCCTAAAGATCCTTGACCACTTAGAACACAAAAAATAGGGGGCATGCAAAACAAGATAGAAACTAGAAGTGACCCAGCGAGGAAAAAAGAAAGAGAGGATCCCTATTCCAAACGGGGAGTGTGTGCTATAGGCACAACAAATGGCAACTCTGCTGGAGAATGCTCCTGAGCATTCTAAAGATAAATGTTCATTTAGAACCCAGAATCTCTGGTTTCACAGACTAGGGGCCAACTTCTGAAAGTGAACTAGGAGAACTAGATCCTTAGTTGAGTCAACCCATGAAACATCTCAAAAGTGTGTTTGGTGAATTCATTTCCTTTCCATATAAACTGTGACAAGTGGAAGTTAATATAACCAAGCAAGCTACATGAATCGTCCAACCCCAAAAGTAACCTAGACATTGCCCTGCCGCCAGTCAGGCATTCATAGCCTAGACGGAGTTGTTGTTGTGACCCCACAAACATTTCTCTACTGCCATCTAGGCATCCATAGCCTCGGTAGAGTTATTCGCACACCCATACGGTTGCTTGATTTCAGTTGTTTCCTTTTATTTTCTTTCTTTTAATACTTCTTTTAATATTTTCTTCTTTATCTCAACCGTATAAGCATTGAAGCCTACTATGGGTTTGGGAACCATAGTGGTCACTAGAGCGGACTTAAGATTTTTTGCTTGCTAAGTCATCATAAACAACCACTGTATAGCTCTTTGGAAACAATTCATATGCATTTTGTGCTAGATCTGAGATGAGAGTAGAAGGAAGATTCAACAAAGGGTCGGGTTCTAAGTCAAAGTTCAAGTGAGGGAACCATCTCATGGTAGCTATTAGGACCGATGGTTGAGAGTGAATATTTAGCCAAAAAACACTAAGAGCGGGCAGCAAAGTGAACCGTTCATTGAATGATCATGGCCACCACAACAGAAACAAAGAACACCCTCATCAAAGAAAAACAGTCAGAATATAGACAAAAAAAAAAGCAATGCAAAGTGACAAAACAAAGCAAACCAAAAGCAACCTCAAATAACCTATATAAAGGTATTTACAAAGGAGCAGCTCGAATGAGCTCAGGCTTGGAAGTAATGCTTTAAGTGTTGTCCATTGACAGGCAATGGGACATTTTCACCAGTTAAGGTTTTTAGGTAGAAAGCATTATCTCCAAGGATTTCAACAATCTGAAAGGGGCCAAGCTAGAGATTGTCAAATTTTTCATGTCCCCCATTCTTCTCATGGGCCTTGTCCCAACATAGGACTATATCAACCATTTTGAAGGCCTTGATTTTGGTTCGTCGATCGAACCATCTCTTGAACACACCCTGATGTTTGGAAAAAATTTCAATGGCATAGTCATGCACTTCATCTAGGTGTAATAGTTCTACCAAGAAAACTTCTCTATGATCCCCTTCTTCATAAACTTCATTGATGAATTGGAGGGTGGGGATTTTTAGGTAAATTGGGAACATAGGCTCTAAACCATAAATGAGGTGGAATGAGGAATCACTAAGGGAAACCTTGTGGCGTGTACGATCTGCCCAAAGGGAAAAGTGTAGTTGGGTATTCCAGTCCTTAGGATTCCTATCAAGCAGCTTTTTGATCACTGTAATGAGGTTCTTGTTTGTAGATTCTACTAGGCCATTGCCCTGGAGGTAGTAGTTGGATGAAAATTTGAGGGAAATTCCATAGTCAAAGGCTGAACTGGCAAGCCTAAGTGAGGAAAAGGAAGGGCCATTATCGCACACTAAGGCATATGAGCAACCAAAATGATTCAAATGGAAGCTTTCAAGAAAATTTATAACTACCTCTGTCGTATATTACCTACATGCAATGGCTTCTGTCCATCTTGTACAATAACCAAAAGCAGTTAGAATGTACCTATGTGCTGCAAATGATGGTGGGCTTACCAAACCAATGAAGTCAAGACCCCATTGCACAAACGGTCTCACCTCTAGCACTGGTTGCAACAAGACAATGACATTCCTTTCTCCAGTTGTGGTGGTCTAGAAGACATGGCATGTGCAGACATGGCTATGAGCATCCTTGAAGACTATCATCCAATAGTAACATGCTCGTAGGATCTGATGAGCAGTCGAAGGGCCAAATCCATGATCGGTGCCAAATTTTTCATGAAATTATTTCAAGACCCAGTCTGCTTCTTCTTTTCCAAGGCATCTCAGATAGAAACCTTTGTGGTTCTTCTTGTAGAGTATGGATCCCTACAGCATGTAGCTGCTATTTTTCAAACGAAGAGCACATTTCTGAACTCCCTGCAAGTGAGGTGGGCACTTGTTGTTCAACAAATAATAGAAAATGTCATCTTACCATTCCCATGGGGAAACGTCTTCAAACTGATACTGTTGTACTGTAAGTTTAGGTCCCACTTCAGCTGTTGTCTCGGCTATTGTTCGGGTGAGTGCATGTCCTCTTACCAACTTCATTGGCTAAATTTCCATGTCATATTCTTGCAACAGGGTAACCCACTTGGCTCTTCGTTCTTCTAACTCATTTTTCATGAGCAACATCTTCACTATTGGGTCAAGGACAATGGAAAACACCTTATTCCACAAGATGTAATGTCTAAACTTCTTAACTCCCCTAACGAGAGTGTATGATTTCTTTTCCTTTTGGGTTAAAATGCTAGCGCATGAATGATCTGAAGAAAATGAATAAATGTAGAAGGGCATCAGGTAATCTGGGTTGACTAACATTAGTGCTTCAACAATATATTTCTTGATTTCCTCAAAGGCATGCTTTGCTTCTAGAATCCACTCAATCTTGGCATCTTTCTTTAACATGGCGTTGAGTGGCTTGAAAATTTTAGCAAATCTTGTGATGAACCTCCTGACGAAGTTGATCTTTCCAAGGAAAGATTTCAATTATTTCTTGTTTTCTAGCAGTTGAATCTTTAGTAGGGATTGGATGTGCTCAGGATCTATGGAGATTCCTCATTCTGAAATAACATGCCCAAGCAATTTACCTTCAGTGACTCCAAAGATGCACTTTTGCAGATGAAGGGAAACCCCAAATTCTTGGCACCTCTGAAAGACTTTGCATAGATCGGAGCTATGATCACTCCACTTCTTGGAGAACACCATCAAATCATCCATATAGATGATTATGCACTTTCCAATCAGATCCTTGAAGGAAATTTCCATTGCACGTTGAAAGGTGGCGCCTGTGTTGATGAGCCCAAATGGAATTCTTCTATATGCAAAGGTGCCCCACTTGGTGGTGAATGTTGTTTTCTGTCGATCATCATATTGCACCATGACCTGGTTGTACCTAGAATATCCATCTAAGAAGGACATCATCTGTGAACCATTGACAATTTTCAATACCTCATCCAATGAAAGCTCTGGATAGTTATCCTTATCTGAAGCTCGGTTTAGATTGTGAAAGTCTGTGCACAATCTGATTTCTCCATTATTTTTTCTGACCAGGACCAAATTAGCCACCCACGTGGAGTGCTTGAATGGAAAGATAATTTTGGCTGACAACAGCTTTTGCACTTCCCTGTAAATGATAGGTTCCAATAAGGCATTTATGGGATGTTGTCTTTGTCAGAATAGTCGTACATCAAGCTTGAGATGGATGGTATGTGTGATAATGGAGGTATCATAGGTCTTTGGAGGTATCATAGGTCTTCAAATCTTTGTAGCTCCATGCTACCACATCGTGATACTTTTGCAAAGCATCAATAATTCCTTTATTTTCTTTTGCAGTACACACCTTGCCAATGAATACATTTTTAACTTCCTTGGTTGTCCTGAGGTTGTGGGTGTCACACTGGTTGCTTATGGATTCCTTCTTTTCCTACTGGTCTTGATCCTAAATCTGATCTAGGTCAAATATGTGCTCAAGATGAACCATACCTCTGGGGATCATATTGGTTTTGAGAGTAATGACCCCTTCTATATATAATTTAGCTTCCTCAGGCTCATCTTCGTCAATTATTTGGGTGGAAAACACATCGAAACTAGTGATGAATTTGAGGATGTGCTTATCATCATTGAATACTTAGAAGTGAGTGGCATTATCTGGTACCAATGGGGTGGAGGTCAAATCAACTATGAATCTCTTGAGTCTAGACAAAGACAAGGGTTGTAGTGTGCTAGTCGCTTGAGCCAAAGCATCAGCAGTATGATTTTGGGAATGTGGGATCAACTGTATGTTGAAGGAATCTAAACTCTCTAAAATATCCCAGACTCTATGCCTATAGTTTGCTATGCTTTTGTCATGGAATGAATATAATTTTCTAACTATTTTGACTACCAATTCTGAATCACCAAAAACTTGCAGCATTTTAATGTTCTTTCTCAAATCCATTAAGAGACCATGGACCAAAGCCTCGTTGTTGCTACAATAAAATTGAAGCCTATGGGCAACAAAGTAGGTCTTACCCGTAGGGCTATTGAGTTCAAACCTGGCTCCAACTCCTTGCTTGGACTTGGATCCATCAAAGCGTAGTGTCCAGAACTTGGAGGGCTCTTTGACTTCGAGACCAATCATGTGTTCATTCCTTTTTAGCTACATGCTGGCATCCACAACTTCTAAAGTAGGCATTGGTTCAACATGATTGGGGGCAAGTTGTCTTGTTGGCATGTCCTTTTGAGGAGTGACTTGTCCTTTGATATGTTCCACTGCTACTTGGTAGAAACAAAACTTAAACTTAGAGCGGGCAGCATTGTGAACTCTAAACTAGCTTGGCAATAAGAGCTCTTGGAAGTTCATTCTCGCTCCTAGACAAAGTTGATTTTGTACACACTTCTCCATGAAGTCTTGGAAACTGTCCAACAATCCTAAATTACCATATTCATAAGGCACTTCGTCTTCTGATTCCACTAACACTTCTATGCTCTGAGGCATATAGGACAAATTAGCTGGAGGACGACATTGCACTAGGAAGACCTCTGCAACTAGCTCCTCTTCTTGAGGCTTTGATTGTTCCTGATAAGCAAATGAACAATAATTTCTCAATTATGTTTCAGCAAACAACACCTAATTATTTTTTTTATATTATGTGATCATAAAATTCATGTGTGGCTCGTGATCTATTCGAATCTAGTTTGGAATCCCTTTCCAAAGAATCCACATGTGAGAAAAATTAGTTGCGGCATACCCATTCAATGCGCGGGTGAAGTATCATCCCAAGATAATTCCATATGTGTCAGGAATGTCAATAACCTGTTGCACCCTTGGATCTACAACAATTTGCATTGGGATTCGATTGATCTCCCCAACAATATTCACCTCAATTTTATCCAATTGAGTCACTTTTCTTTTGGAAGGCGTGGGGACAATCCCAAGAGCTTTGCACACAGCCAAAGGCATGACATTGGCTGATGCTCTGAAGTCGATCAGACAATTGCACAAATTCTTTCCAAATACTTTGATTGTGGTGAGGAAGGGAAGTGTTTCCAACTTCCCTTAGAATAACCCCATAGGCATGTCAGCTTGGGCCACTTGGTTCTTGTCCTTCTCATTGGAATTTTCTTTAGTTTGCACTGGGTTCTGCTCTTTAGTTGGCTATTTTTCAGCTTGCTGGTTGGTGGAGGCATCCTTCTTTTTGCCTAGGATTTCTTGGATTGTAGGCTCCTATCGAGGCTCTTCAAAGGTTACCCTCTTGGGAGGTATTTCTTGTGTTTTCTTAGAGGAGGGGGTTCCATTAACGACCCTAAAGAAGGCATGCCTGATTGTGGAAACCTTGAGCAACTCAAAGGAAGATAGGCTGATTTTAACTTTCTTGAATTCTTCAACAAAATATTCCCCCATTTTCTCGATTTCGGAATCAAAGGACCTGCCTATGGATGAGCTAGCTGGCTGACTTTGCATTTGATTTGGTTGTTTGTTGTTATTCAAATATTTTTTAGGCACATAAGGGTAGCTCGGGTTATTGCTAGTGTTGGGATTAGGTGGAGTGGAGGTAGTGAACGGTCCTCCTATTTTCCTATTTCTTAAGTTATATGAAGAGGTTCTTTGATGGAACATTTGCACTTCATCTTCACAGGACTCTTCTTCATCTATTGGACCATTATCTACTAAAGTAAAAAGTTGAGATAGAGCTTCTTCGTTACTTACCTCTTTCACTTCTTTGTTCTTCAGGGAGGTGGTCATGCTTTTAGGCTCATTTCTCTCACTTCACAAAAATGGGGCTTGGTTGACCACAAGCACGGATGAGTCATAAGACTCGGATGGAACTATGTCTCTACAGTTTGTGGTCTCAACGTCATTTTGGACCTACACTTGAAAGATCTCAGTGGCTTGTTGATGGTTTTTTCTGCACAACAACAACTCAGATAGAATATGGAAATCCTATCTCTCTTGAAAGGTAAATCTCTATCAGCAAGCCTCAAGAGATAACCCTAAGGTCTCTAATGTCAGGTCTTGACTATGCATAAACAACTTGGTGATAATGTGAAAATGTTGATAATCACAAAGGGACCTTACTACAAGAAAATACTGGAACTTCCAACTTATCAGATCTAGCAATATGGTGATACTTCAAATCCTAAAATCTAACCCTAATGATAAAGAAATAGAATAATATAAGGGTTTCAGAGAGATTTCTACAACACTAATCCTAAGATTAACAATGTAAATGATAAAATACTTGAAATGGACCAACCCCTTAGAAACTAATTTATGCTTAACCCAGATGAACCTGCAATCTTACAGAAATAGTGCAATATTCTAAGGCATTAAAGATTTTTAGATCATGAACATTCATCCAAAACAACCCTATTGCAATTGAAATGAACAAACATTCACAACTGAACTAAGCACAATGAATATTAAAGTCCAGGATAACTTTGCAAAGCAACTAACAATCAACCAACTGCAAAAAGTATGGACTAGGGATTGCTACGAACACTTCAAACATTAAACCACAAACACTATTGAATCATCTAACCTCAATTCTAACATATATCAAATAGCTTTGAGAAATTTCAAAAGATGGAACAATAAGAACCATGCAAGATAGACCAACACAAGAAAGATCACCAAGGCACAATGTCTTTGCTTGTATTGAATCATCCAAAGTAGTAACAATTCCAATGTTTTGTGTCACAACACTTGCTACAAAATAAAACTGACTCCTAGCTCTAATTATTTCTCTAATGCTTAATTTGCTCCAATGTATTAACTATCTAGCCCTTACAAATGAGGCAAAATGCCATATTTATAGAAACCCCCAAGATATGTTAGCCCAATTAGGGTTACAATAATAAATATCCACAAAACAAATCGGCCCAAGAAGTTCTAGAACAAAGATAAAAGCATTAAATTCTTGAGACTCATCCAGGTCGGCCTGGGTTCTCCAATGTGGTTCGGTCCAATGCATGCGAAAGATGAAGAGGGAATAATGTGGAAGCACAAATTTTGATGTGATATTGCATGAAATGTTTTCCCCTTTGTCCTTGTCTCGCCCCATTTTATCTTGTATTATCAAAAATACCTTCTCCAAGTTGGCCAAAGGTGGAACAACCAACACTTTAAGTCTCCTCTCAATGGACCTAATATCCTCCATACTATTAGACCTTTCGGGAAAATCCATAAGGGAGGGAAATCTGTGGGGTCCGTGTAACTCCAAGCTTTGCACACATACGGGAAAACAAGAAGGCAAAGGAAAATTGGGAAATTTTGAAGGTTCAGGAATCCCACAAAGACCTCGAAACCCCAAAGACTGCAATTTCTCATGATCTCACCCAGAATAATCGAATGATCATCAATTTGGGATCTTTAAGTTCTCAAGTTCTCAATTCTCTCAGAGACAAATTGGAGAGGATTGACGATGCCCTAAACTTGATTAGCAATTTCCTAAGCTTGAAACCCTAAAATTTGACATTAATGCAGAGGATCATCTTAGATTCAGATTATCTATTTTACCAAGACCAAAAATGGATCATTTAAAACATGCACAAGTGATCCTTTTCTTGGATGAGACTGAAAACATGCTCGTAGACTCACTAAGGGCCGACAGTCAAATAAACTCGAAACCCTAAATCGAACCAAGCTGAAGAACCATACACATAGGGTCTAGTTCAAAAATGCAGTATGAGCATACTAGATGCCACCAAACTTAGCAATAGGTAGGGGAATATACCGACTGGGCTCTCAGAATCCATGAAAATGACAAACCCCAACCCCAATTTAAACACTTGATGTTAAATATGCGAAATCCAAGCTCTAAGAACATTCAAAACGCCAAAGCACCATTTACATTCATCATCCCAAAGCAAGGCAATAGCTACATACCATGGATGGAGTGAATTCAGCCTCAGCAATGACTGGTAACAAACTTCAATGCCCTAGCAAGCAACTGTAATGAAACTGCAAGAAATCCACCGCCAAATCCTTGAATCAACACCCAGGCCACCAAATCTCTTAAGCACTCAAAAATAAAATCCTTTGGAAACACAAGGAAAATGATAAAAGGAATTCCACAAAAACCAACTAAATACTTGTTGTAGGGATTGTACTATTGAGCATTAATGCAGTCGACAAGATGGGCCAGAACGCAATCCGGGAATTTGACAAAGTGACAAAATTTTGAAGAAATCCAGTCCATGTAGAATTCTGTGAGGTCCCTAAATTTCTAAAACTGTATAAAGCAGCCTTTGTTGGGTTTCCAAGGCTTTCGGAGAATTCCGCCCAAAAGGAATTTTCCCGAAAACAGAGAAAAACCCAAAATATGTCTAAAAACACAAGATTTTCAAAGTGTTCCTTAAAAGGGGGCATTGCATGAATAAGATAATCATTAGGCACATGCCAAGGAAACCAAATCCTCAAAATCAAAGGGCCAAAACACCGAAATGAAAGCAAAAGAGGGTCCCTGCTTTCAGCGGGGCGTGTGTGCGAAAACTGGACAACATGACTGTTTGGAACTTGGGGCAGTCCAACTCGGAATGCTTGCTTGTCTTATGAATTTGACACCATCTAGATAAAGAAGCCTAGGTGAGGTACACTCCACTAGTTGTCTTTTCTGTGCTTGCAGGCTGATCAAGAGGAGTGGGAACACCCCCATTATTGGGTCTTGTATTCCATGTCATATTCTTCCTTTGGGAGGGCCTCCTTTTGAAAATCTAATTAGAATTCTACCCTCGCTCATAGTTTTTTCCGAATGAGGTACCTACCTCAATACCCATCAACAGAACTAGCACTAGAAGGAGGGACATCTGAGTTAAGCTAGATCGAGGTGGTTCACTCTCCCCTGAGAGATCCCAAAGATTTTTAAGGTCCACTTCAAACAAAGGGAAATTTCAGGAATTACAGCCTCCTACAAGGGCTAGAAGAACTAAAAGAGGGCACACAACATCTTCTTCCTCCTTCGTTCCATCCACTTCACCTTCACCTTCACGTGCTTTCTCCTTCTATTTGCCCCATACTCAGAACACTTCTTTCACCCCCATCCCTTCCATTCAGTCATACCACATTGCTTTCCCACCGCTTGCTTCCCACAGCCGACGTTCTGCCCCTGTCCCTGCCCTCCAAGTCCAAGGCATGGTCCCAACTGCCACTACCCCTATGCACCCCAAATCACTATTCAACAACAAATACCACCCCCACCTCCCCTCATGGCTTGGCTAGGGAATAATAATTCTCCGTTGTACTTCAATTCCTACCATGACATACTTATGAATTCAGAGAGCTCATGTTCAAAGTTCAATCCTCGAGATCTACAGAGGACAACTGAAGAACACATCAAGATATTCCAAACAACACTGAAAGACATGCAGATCGATCAGGAAGACGTGGCGTGTAGGATTTTCCCTTATTCATTAGGGGAAGAAGCCTTCTATTTGTATATTAACCTACTAGAAAGTTCCATCACATCTTGGGATTTGCTGATGAATGCATTCTTGCAGAAGTACAAGATCCTGATTAGCCCTTTGGAGCTATATTGACAATTCACATCAGTTCGTAGGGAAGTCAACAAGCTTATTAGCTCCTTCAATGATTGATTTGAGCGAGCCTACATAAGGTTGCAGGCCCCGTACATAATCAATGATGTTGCTTCCTTTCCAATTTACTACGCATCATTAGATAACCTCATAGCTACTTTGGTGAAGAGAATGCGATCAACTCCGACCAGACTGGTGGACGCTTACGCTGAGGCAGTTATTGCCAGTAGTGACTTGGGTGAAAATATCACTAGTCCACTGCCCTCCTTGGGGCAAGTTTCCCATCCCCTATAGATTCAGGGACTCACTCAAGCATTGCAACATCAGACACCCCTAATGAATCAAGTGCCACAACTGCCTATAGTGCCCCATCTCGGGCAACCCATGAATCAAGCACCCCTAGTTCCTCACTACTTGCAGCCTCAACCACAAGCATATCCACAACAGCCTCAAGTGCCCCTATACCTACAAGGGCCTAAATTTCCACCTGCTCAAAAAAATCAACTAGCAAGGCAACCCGTCTTTCTCCAAAACCAAATGTCGCAACCAAGCAATGTAGAGAAGGATCGGTTGGATGAGCTGATGGAGCTGATCCAAAAAATGTTCACGGAGATGACACACTTGAGAAATCAGAACAGCCAACTACAAGCTTCTCAATGCAACATTCAAGCCAGTCTCAATAGAGATAACAAAGATAGTTGTTTGCACTTTCTCAACACAGGCAGTGCATAGATGCACTACCTCTCTTGAAAGGCAATCTCCAACAACAATTTGTTGAAAATCACCCCAAGGTCTCTTGGGTGTCAGGTCATGACATGCATGGAATCTCTCAGTTGGTTCAATGTGATTTTTCTAGTAATCAAAGGGAAGACTTATGAAGTTAAGATGGAGGGAAGTTGAATCTTAAAATGGAGTTCCTGAGATGGGGAGGTTAGTGTGCTATTGCTGCAGGTTCAAACAATAGTCTTGAACTCCTATTTCAGCTTGAGATTTGGATTTACAATGTGCAATGAACCTTAGCTTAGGTTATTTATTAAAAATAAATCAAAAAATGGCGGGGAGGAGAAGAAGTTCCTGGATTTGAAACTAGCAGTGAACAATGATCATGGAGGACCCTACTGCAGACAACCTTCCTAAAACATAATTTCACTTAACCAGATCACCTCTCAATCTCATGAAATTTTTGCAAGCTTCTAAGGACTGCAGATATTCAACCATTCATTCACCATAGGCATGAATAAAATATAGAAGTTTAGAGCAGCTTTAGTTCATGTCCAGACTAACTTTACACAGTTGTTTATCATCAATAAACAACAAAAACTATGGACAAGGAAGGTTGCCAACACACAACAAAATTCTTCAAAACTAATGAACAACATTAATTAATCTACTAAAGCAAGCTAAAATATGTAAAAAAACAAAGTAAATCTACTCAAATTAACTAACTATAGGACAAGAACCATGTAACATGCAATTGAAACTCAAGAGTCCACTAAAAGCCAATAAACTTCTATTAAAGTTTCAGCAACATGCCTTTACAACAACTCAACTCTCTCTTGAAAATGAGAGGAGACCCCCTATTTATAGTGTTCAAAAAGTAAAATGAATGGCCAAGATTCACTACAAACTAGGGTTTCACCCACCCCCAAATATATTACAATTAAAAAATACATTCTTGTCTTTTTCCCTATTTTGTCCTCATATGGCAACACTGTAGCTCTTTTGTCTTTTGTTGATTTCCTTTTTTTGTAGCTACTTTGTGAGGAACTCATCATCAATAACAAGATTTCCTTCGCTTTTCTTCACAGTGGAATATTCTATGAACTTCAGGATCAATGCTTGGAGCTTATTCCACTCCAATATATCCAATTGGATTACTAGAAAATTCAGCCTCCTTGATTTGTTTGTGATGGTATCTCAATCCTTGTCATATTTTTGCATGTTCTTTAACACTTGCTTGAACTGAGAGAAGGCTCGTGCAAAAAAATCCATGAAATTAGGTGTTAGTGCATCCGCAGTCCTTTTTTCTATTTTCTTGTGGAAATATGGCTTTAATTTCTCTGCATCTAGCTCACTAGCGGGCACATCAAGATTTGTCATCATTTTTAGATATTTTGCACAGTCCTCCCTAATTTCCTTGAACTAGTCAATATACAACTCCACTTCATGGAGCAATCATTCTGACACCTCCTTCCCGTGATCTAAACCTAGCTTCCATGTTTCCAAAAGCTAGTGGTCATCCTTTGCCAAACCAAGCTCCTTCTCCCAGGATCTATCTAGTATCTTGAGAATAGCCTCAATTTTGGGGTATGTGATCCTGTATAACTCAGGGAATTTAGTGCAAAACTTCCTTATTCCCTCAAGTATCTTTTTTACTTCTAGGAACTTGTTTTTTATCCTAACAGCATGACCGATGCCCATGTTGCCATTGTAGAGGACCTGTCGGAACCAATCCTTTGTGGCCTTTGTCTAGTTTTTCCTTTTCTCAAGCTTATCAATTTTTTCCTTGGACATCAGTTGTGGTGGCATCGAGGATGTGGTGGGGATATCTTCTATTGATGACCACTACTGGATATAAGTTGTTAGATCAACCACTTGCACTTTCAGTTCCTCCTTAGAGGTCTTATCCTTGTTCATCTGGTGCACAATAGTGGCGACGAACCCTTGGAGATGGTCAATCTTCTGCTCTCTTGTGGTTGTTCCCAGATCAAGGGTAGAAATATTATAGCTCACCCTCTCTTCTCCTACAACTGGAGTGGCTATTTGCATAGTTCTATACTCGGAGGTGTCCATTGTTAGATGAGACCTTACCTTAGGCTTCTTCTCTTTCTTCTTGTTGATCTGAACTTAAGCCAAGATAGCCTCCAACCTTGCTTTTGGGTCCTTTGGGGTAGGACTTTTCTTTTCCAATTGTTTCTCAACCCAATTAGGCATCTGAGATTCTCCCTTTGGTGATTCAGGATCACGCTCTTCTTCACGGGTGTGTTCAATCTCCATCACTTTACTACTTGGAGTCTCTTATTCGGCCTTTTCTCCTTCTTCTTCATCTAAATCTTGAATGAATATTGTTTCCTTTTGTGGGGATTCAGTGGGGGCATGCTCTTTGGGGCTATCCTCCCCTTCAATTGTTTTATTTTCTTCTTCTTCATCATGCCCATGCTCTTCAGGATGTTCCGCTTATGGGTTCTTGTGGGCTTTAGTCTCTTCTTCAGATTTATTTTCTTCTTTCTTTTCCTCTTCTTCTCGCTCTTCTTTTTCTTTCTCCTCCTGCTCTTTTGAGAGGGGAATTTCTTCATCATGTTTGGGGCTTTTGTCATGCTCCCCAGTTGGAGGTCCAGTATCCTCCTCCATTTTCTCACTTGATTCCTTTTCTTCCTCAGAGGGTTTTCCTTCTACTTCCTCTCTAACATACTTAAGTTGTTGAGCCAACTCCTCCTCCAACTCCTGGTCAGAGGTCTCCATGATATATTTGGCGCCAACATCTTCTTCATCACCCTTATAGGATTTTTCTTCTTCATCTTCGTGCACCACCTCATCAATTGTTAGGTGTTGGTACTCGGAGTGCTTATGGTAATAATTTGCTTCCTCTTCTATCTCCTATGTTGCTTCATTTTCTTGTGTCTCCAATTCTTCAGATATTTCCATTGTTACTTTCATTTCTGGTGGTTTAGTTGGAGGAGTATGGGTAGGAAGATTAGCAAGAATTTTTTCCAAGGCAACCTGAATAGCAGGGTTCATCAACACCCCAGACAGATCCGAAGGAATGTTTTGCATATGGTGGGAGAAGGCCTCTAGGAGTGAGAGAGTGGGCATTGGAATTGTTGTTTTTCTAACATAAGAGATGTTGTCGGAGACATGGAGGAAGAGGAGAGTGGAGAGGTGGTGGTAGAAGAAGAGTCTATTATCATTACTTGTGTCATGGGTGGAGTGGAAGAAAGGTGGATGGAGATATCCACTGCAGGAGAAGAAGTGGCAACGATCGCTTGGGTGGTAGGAAAAGGGGTAGCAGTAATAGCAACATCGGTGGTAGCAGTGGTTGCAAGAGTGGAGGTAGCAAGAGGAGAATTTGGCTACTCGAGCTCTAGCTCTTCTCCCTCATGGAGCGGGTCTTCCTAAATGGTGGTGATACCACCTGACGACTTTGGTATTTTCGAGGATTCACCCTTCGAAGCTTTCCTTGCATATACTCAAGGTTTGGGCTACCTTTCAACCATCTCTTTTCTCTTTCTCGACCTAGTGATTGGAGGAGACTGAGAAGCTTCTTCTATTGGGGCAACAACTTTCCCACTTTCAATTTCACTTGCAGGCTCATCTTCAAGCTCTCCATAGGTCAAGGCTATTCCTTGTTGCTTCAGTTGGGAAATTTTCTTGTCAATCCATTCCTTTGTTCTAGCCTTGATGGGCTTTGTCAGAATATCGAGGTCATCCACCTCTTGCTCATTCCAATCAATCAGTGGTAGCGGAAGATTGGCAACTAGATTATATCAAGGATCCATCACTATATCCTCATCTTCCACTACCTGGCCTGACACAGGAAACAAGTTGATCTTTTTCACAAAATACGTAGTCATGCACATGTAGTGCCTCATTCACACTTCCTTTTCATCCCTATAGTTGGCCTAAAAGTCCTCAACATTATGTACATGAGCGTATTCAGTCACGACCATCTTCTTAAGTTTACCATAGGGGTCCATTTGCAACCGAGCAGTGTGGAACTTCAGGTTATACTCCACGAGTTCTTTATCTGAATTGTCTACATATTGAGATGTATGGATTTCATACAACCCTTGTCCGAAGGAGAGGGGATAAAGAATCCTCTCCTTATGTTTTCTACTTATGAGGGCGTGTGCATGCCGTAGTTGTCGAGAGAGTTCTAACAATATTATTCAGTCATTTGGGTACCACGACAGCTTGTATGGTTTCTCTGAGAAACCTTCGGCTTGAATGTAGGTAAATTTTGGGAATTGTATAAATAAGAAGGAGAATTGGTGGAGGAAGGAATTAGCACTGTGGGAGACCCTTCTCTCGAAGTCACCCCCAAGCAATCTGATAATGTGACCTATGAAAGTGTCATTGACTCTACAATAATCCCTCTTAAAATTATTGTATTGAAGTTGAGGGTATCTATCATAAACCTTCAGTTCTCTTCCTGGAGCCTCATTAGGAGCTTGAAACAAGCCTATGTATTGCGTCTTTTCAACTAGTAAATAGACAAGGTACAATGTCATGTTGAAGTGTGAGGTCTTCTTGACAGCCACAAATTACTCATGCAAGCAATTGCTAATTATCCCTGCCCATTACAACTTGGTTTTACCACGGATGATCTCTTCTACAAAATACAACATCCACTCCTGGAAGTAGGCCACAATCAGAAGGCCCATTATCCTACTCAATAAGGTTACCAAGTCATGGTAATCCTCATAAAAATCACTGTAGAAGAGCTCTTGGGGGACTTTAGCTGTGTTGCCCCTCTTTTCTTTTAACCAATATTGATTTATGACCTTTTTGCATTTGAGAGGGTCCTCATCCCACATTTTCTTCCCATATTTTGTGGGCGCTTTTTCCATTTCTCCAAATGTAGGGATGTGAAAAGCTCTTCCTATTGACTTGGCGGATAGATTAGGAAATATGTTCTCGTCTCTATCCACAATGGTTCTGGTCTCTTCTTGGTATGCCTCTCTATAGGCCATTATGAGTTTAGGGGAAACAAGAGCAGGTGAAAAACTGGTAGCCTTGGCCAACCCACTACTCCTAATTTTTCTTGAATTTTCTGTTGTGGGGTTAATCCGGACCCTTTGTTTAAATTCATCAATGTCTATGTGCCTGATGTTCATGTCTAAGATTTCCTTCCAGGCTGTGGTGACCTTGGAGTTAAGAGGTTCCCCTTGGAACTTATACTTCATCTGGTCTTTGTTCTCTTTACCTTGAGGTGCTTTGGATGTTTTCTTTCCCTTGTCTTTCTCCATGGTCACCTCCAAAGGTCCTGCACCTAATTCCATATATCTTGTGGGCGAGAGAGGCAAGCATATTCAAGAATGAAAAAATAGGAAAGTTAGCCAAAATCCTGAAACAACGTTGGATTAGATAATTCATCATTTAAGCATCCTAACATATCTTTTGGGTCGGCATTAACCTTTTGCAGGAGGGAGTTTCAGCAGTCTGGGCTCAGGGGTGTGGACTTCCCTGGGCTGATGGCTATTTTGGAGCAGCTATAGGAGGGATGATAGTCAGGGCACAACAACCCACATGTCCAAACTTGCCCTAGGATTTGGTCAATGTGTGGGGTCCATCAAGGAGGAACGACCATTTTAGCACATGGGTCGAGGTCACTTTTGAAGTTTGGAGGCATTAAGTGCATCATTTGGACAAGCCGAATTAGAGGGCAATTTGGCTGTTTATGGTCTGCTGTGGAAACGAGACTGGAAGGATAGATTTTCGTAGGTGGCATTCCACCATGTGGGACCCATAGACTCAGTGAGCAACAGTGTAATTCATTTGGCATTTAGGATTTTTGTGTCGAAGGGAGCTAGTGGTTGTTACATTGCTGCCATTTGAAACGACGAAATTCAGACAGAGGCTCGATAGGAGAGACCCGCGGCATCGAGTCTGCTAGGAGATGGAGCCTTTGTGTTTACTTTTTTTATTTCTAGAGAGTCCAAAGGCAATAGGGAGGTTAGGTCCCAGGTAGTGGGTGAATGATGATCGTTTTCCATTTGAGAACGACGAAGCTAGGACAGAGTCCTACAGACGGCCACTTGGCAAAGGAAACCCACTTAAGGTTTGGACCTTAGTCACTTTCGTTGCACGTAGGTAGCCATGGTAGAGTTGGGATCAAAAGGGTGGATTATCGGCCATGAGGAGCCGTTCAAGACAGTGGATTCGCCATGGCAGTCCATGAGCAGAAGTCTACTAGGCAGGGACTGAAAAGGAGGCTAACATTTGGTTGTTTTGGGGTGCAAGTGAAATTGGTCAGTAGAGGCAGGCTCAGGATCCGATGGTCGGGCAGACGAGGTTGTTTCACAGTTTAGGATGGTTGTTTATGTATCGGTGAAAAGGGAGTGAAAGTCCATGGTGGTTGGCCCGAGCACTCAGATTGTTATTCATTCTCTCAACCAGCAAAGAAAAGGGCACGACCCAGCCATCGAGAGGCTGTTAGTGATTAGTCATTTGAAAGAGCAAAGATAGAGGGAATTTTATGGGCGGAAACCCACTCCTAGGGACCCGAGAGGGTCAGTGGCTCTTCATCTTGTTTCATGAAATTACACTAAGTTTAGGCAACCAAGGAAAGGGTTCTTCTTGCGAGGGTGGACTCGACGGAGGAATTCACCGCTTCAGGTTTTAAACATGTTTTTCAACGACGACGGTGAGGGCGCAGGCTCGCGAGGGACAAAGGCCCTGGTTTATGAATGACAATAGAGAGCACGAGTTCCACGAACGACATATGGATCTAGTTTTAAGTTTATCAAGATTTCATCATGTGGGTTTCATGTGCCTTGCTCGATTTCAATTAATTATCAAGGTTTCCTCCCTTACACTTATAAGTTTTGTACATAAATCAATGAAAACTCAAAATGGAGTGTGCAGCAGAAAATTGACCTTTGAAACCTGATGGATGTAGATAACTAGGCTGGAAGCAAAGATCTCGAAGTGACGAATGAGAGTTGTGAGAGTGACGGTGGTGTTGGAGGGAACTTTGACTCTTTTCTAATTGACCGACAGGTGAAAATGACATCTGAAAGTTGGATATTTGTAGAAAATAGTGTATTAAATGCACCGCATTAATGATCGTACGGTGACACTGGGGTTGGTGAGAAGTCATTTGAAAATAGCAGCGGGAGCCTCAGAAGCCGCCAAGAAAAAGGCATCAGCGCTCGGTTGTTCGAAAGGTTAGCAGCAAGGGAAACTGCAAACATGCATGCGGGTCCCGACTAGCAGAAAGCTGGCAGATGAAGGCCATTTCAAATGGTTGCGGGGTGACGAAAAACTGTGAGGGGCAGCCCGAAGGGGAAAACCTACCAGACTCCTTGGATGCCAGTTTCGAAAAGCAAAGGCAAACAACTAAGGGAACTTCGCGAAGGCTTGGGGCCTTGAAAATTTGAGGGAGGCAAAACATGGTCAACTCAAGATGATTTCCGTAAAGCTCCTTGACCACTTAGAACACAAAAACTATGGGGCATGCAAAACGAAGTGGTAACTAGAAGCGACCCGACGAGGCAAAATGAAAGAGAGGGTCCCCGTTTGGAATGGGGCATGTGTGCTATAGGCACAACATCTACCCTCTACCCTATCAACTCTTAAACACTAAACCCTAAACCCTCAACCCTTAAACCCTAAACCCTTAAACCCTCTAACCTCTACCCTCAATCATCTACCCTCTACTCTCAACCCTAATCCCTCAACCTGTAAACCCTTAAAACCACTTTGTAAACTCTCTACCCTAATCCCTCAACCCTCTTTACCCTTAATTCCTTCATCCACCACCACATTGGGCCCCTCCCCCCAACCCCTCAATCCTCCACCCCTCCCAAACCCCTCAACCCCTCCTTCCCTTCCCTCCACCTATACATTAAACCCTCCCTCAATTCTCAACCCTCAGCCTGTCCTCCTCAAACCCTCCAGATACCACTACCATTAAGACTCTCACCAAATCCTTCAACCATATATTTACCTCCAACCTAATCCCTCCAGCCTCTGGTCCATCCAACCACCTATTCTCAACCCTCCTAACCTATACATTTAAGATCCCTCCACCTTCATATCTGTGTCCACATTCCTCTTCTCTCCTCTCTATGAAACTTCCTCCCTCCATCTCTCTGTCCATCCATCCCTCCTCTCTCATAGTAATCCTCAGCCCTAAACCCTCAGCCCTTAGGCAGCTAGGGCCCCTCCACCCTTCCCCTCCTTCCACCCCATACATCCAAAACTCAACCCTCAGCCCTCAGCCATAAGCCTAATCTCTCCATCCCCTATACCCTCTTCATTCAATGATACCCTATGCCCTCCAGTCCCCTACCCTCCCGGCCTTAGGCCCTCAGCTCTCAGCCCTCCGACCCTCATTTTTCGACCCTCAGCCTTAGACCCTCGGCCCTCGGTTCTCCCGGCCATCGGCCCTTGTCGGCTCGGCCCTCCAGTCATGGAAGCCAGCAAACCCTCGACCCCTGTACCCTCTGCCTTTGCATTTGGACCCTCGGCCTGAGTCATTCCGGCCATGTGCCCTCAGTCCTATGCCCTCTCCGGCCATTTAACCCTTCCATCCACCATTGTCCCTAATCCCTCCTTCCATCCAGCCCCTCCATCCTGCCACCCCTCCTTTCTCTCCATCCCTCCCTCCCTCTCTTCTACCCTATCTCTATCCTTTCCCTCTTTCCACCTCTCCATTCCTTCCACCCTCTCCCTCTCTCTTCCATCCACTCTCTCCTCTCTCTTCCTCTCTCTTGGTCTCCTCCCTCCACCCCTCTCTCTCCAAGGTCTCTCTCTCATATATATATATCCACCCTCTTTCCTCCGGGTCCACTCCCTCCTCCTCTCCTCTCCTCCCTCCGTCCACGTCCATTCTCTCCCTTCCATCCTCCCTCCTCTCCCTCCCTTCCCTCCAACCCCTTCCTCTCTTGGCTTCATCCACCCCCCCACTCTCCCTCGGACTCTCTCTATCTATCTCTATATATATATATATTAGATATCTCTCTCTTAAAATTCTCCCTCCCTCTAAAAAGACATACATAAATACATACATACTTACATACATACAAGCATAAAACATATTTACATAGAATCCTACATACATAAAAGCATACATGTATATGTGTAGATACAATCTTACATACATATAGGCATACATACAATATGCATACATTGATACATACATGCATGCATACATACATACATACATGACATACAAGCATACATGTACATACAAACATACAAATATATAAACATACATTCAATAGAGTAGCATTTAACATAAAGCAAGACATAACTTGTGCGAATAATACAGTGCTCGCATTATGTCTTGCTAGACATGTTCCCCACAAACGCAAAAAACCATGTCAAAAATGAGATATAACGGGAGTGTGTTATAACGCGCTCGCGTTATAATGCGCACATGTTATATCTTGCTTTGGGAATCCCCAAGCCTTGGGATTGGTATTTTCCTTGGAATACCAACCCAAAGGCTTGGAGGGCATTCCCAATGACCAAAGACGTGTTTTTGCAAATTCTACAATATTTCACATAATCAAGTTCATGCTCACCGTCAAGATTGCATGTGGTTCAATATCAAACAAATCGAACATTTGGGTAATGTTAGGTTCTCTCTTAGCTATCCAATGATGTAAGTTTTTTCACTTTCTTACAATGTTAAGCCTTTCATCCATAATTTCTTTTGTTTGTGTGTCTTTTTTTGGAAAAAAATAGTGTTTAGTGTTTTTTTCATTATAAATTAACCATTCATCGAAATTTCAAATAAATTACATTTTTAGAAACTAGACTCCATTCTACAATTTTTTTAAAAAAAATTCAATTAGTTTCCAAAATTTTTGGGGGTAGCACGACCAAATTCTATTTTTCAAGAAGTGTCCACTTCAAAAATTACTAAAAAATCAAATATTCATTAAAAAATTATTAGAAAAATAATGCATCAACTAAATACTATTAGCTAACTTCTGACTGTAGCGATTTTAAAAATACTAAAAAAAAGTTCACCATGCTAGGGTCATACAAGAGTTGCTATGTTATGTTTTTCTGAAAAAAAACAACACCAATTTGTGTACGTCCCTCTTTTGAACCCCTTAATCTCAACCATTTTCAAAAAAAATTAGTAGTTTAGAAAGTAGACTCGGAGCACTTCGATCCTTGTTTTTGTTCCATCTCAAAATTTTGAGTGTAACTATCCTCAATTTCACGTCCAAGGTCAGTATTTCTTGATTTTAGAAAAAAAGTGGCCACTTAAGCCCCCTTTTTGGGAACCATCTTTGTGCACTTACCCTAGATTGATATTCCACTTCTGTTTGTAGAGGATATGTTGTGGGGAATCTACTTGAACCAACTGTGAGGTTCAATCAAATGTTGATACAATTGGTGAGAGGATAACCCAAAGTTTCTATTTTGATTTTTTTGTTTTCTAGATGTTTTTGATTTTCAATAGTTTTGACCATGATAGGACGCAAAAAGATCTAATTCATGACTAGCTTTAGGAAGTTTCCCCCAATTCAAGACAAGACTACTTTCCTAGATCAGTAATGAGCCATGGTTGGACAATGCTTTATTATGGAACAAATGAATGGATGCTTTGGATAGTACCAATAGATAATGATGCAAGTCTTATTCAAACATAGTGCATGTTTGCTATATTTTCACTATGGTACCTATTCTAGAAGTGCCACAAAGTGGTTTTCACTAAAAGAATGTTTTATTTCTCTTTACTATTTTTCTTTCTTTTTGATTTTTTTGCTTTTTTATCTTTCTTTTTTTAAAAATTTTTTTACTCTTTTTCCTAGGGTATTCTAGCATGCTTCATGTGTAGAATCTCTTGAGGTGGCTATTGTTCAGTGGTTCAACTAAGGGTTCTCCTTTAAGAGTAGCCAACTGATAAGCTCTAGAATCGTAACTTGCTGTGATGATAAATGGGCCTAACCAATTGGGTTCAAACTTTCCTTTTCCATCTTGATTTAATTGTACCTTCTAATTCTCTTTGAGTACCAAGTCACCTACCTGAAAGTTTCTATCTTTGATCCTTTTTTCATAGCTTTGTTTGAGCTGATTCTGATAAACCTGTAGATGGTTTAATGCACTCAAATGCCTTTTGTGTAGGAGTTCCAACTCATTTAGTCTAGATAACCGATACTCTTCATTGTTGACCATGCCTTTTAGTGAGATTCCCAATGAAGGGATTTCAACCTCAATAGGTAAGACAAATTTTGATTCATAGACCAAGGAGAAAGGTGTGGCATCTGTAGGTGTTTGGCTGTTGGTTTGATAAGCCCATAGGGCTAGGTTTAGTTGCAAATTCCAGTCACAACCAACATCATTAGCAGTTTTCTTTAGTATCTTTAGTATGGTTTTGTTATATGATTTAGCCTGGCCATTTCCTTGGGGATAATAGGGCGTGGAGAATCTATGTTGGATAGAGAATTTGGAACACAACTCTTGGACATCTTGATTTTTGAATGGGGTTCCATTATTCGTTATAATTTTTTGGGGAATTCCATACCTACAAATTAGATAATTCAAAATTAATTTTGATATTTTTTTTTTGGTGATGTAGGGCAATGGAATTGTTTCTATCCATTTGGTGAAGTACTCTGTTGCAATAATAATAAATTTATGGCTGTTAGAGGAAGCAAGAGAAATATTACCTACCAAGTCTAATCCCCATTGCAAGAAAGGCCATGGTGTTATAATGGGTCTCAAATCATGTGCTATTGGAATTGATGGCATTTTCAAGTATACTGAATACACTCTTGTTCCATGGAGGGCCAATAGTACCTTGTTCTCAACAAATTTTGGACTAGGTTGGGTCCACTAGAGTTGGACCCACAAATACCTTCATGTACCACTTGTAAGGAATTTTGTGCTTCTTCTTGGTTAAGACATCATAGTAGCATACCATCTAAGCTTCGACGATATAATGTATCTCCTAGGATCGTGAAACGAGAAGGCCTACGAGTAAAGTTCTTCTTTGGGGTGGTTGTTACGTCAAGTGGTATGATACAATGTTGGATGTAATCAAATGTATCTTGGTACCTGAGGAGTTAGGACCAATAACAACTCATACTATTTATGATTCCAGGATGTTGAATGTTGGTATGAGTAGTTGTTCTACAAGGAACTCATACTTAGGAATATTCTATGGAATATCTTGATCGACGGTCAAAAGATGTTGAGAGAATTTAGATGGGCATAATTTGTGCAAATTGATTGCATAATTAGTGTGATTTAAGAAATAGATTGATCAGTTAGGAAATAGATTGATCTATCAGAAAATAGATTGACCTGTCAGGAAATAAATTGAGAAATCGGTGGTTCATAATTTTCTCAATCAGGAAAGTGGGTGAGGATAATCAATTAATTGATTTAATTAATTAATATTTTTGGAGTTGAACATGCAAATCAATTTTGACTTTTGCAAACAAAGTTGTATTTGTTTGATTTGATTTTTTATGATGTTTTGAATAGTTTATTTAATTATTCAAATTTTGGAGGGAAATTGATTTAATCAAACTATTATGTTTTAATAATTTAATTGACTTAGGGGAATAAAGTGAATTAGCAACATAATTAAAAAATTGACATTATTTAATTAATAAAGAGGAATAAAGTTAGATTAGGACTTTATTAAATAAATTAAATTTATTTAATTGGTCAAATTTGATGAAAAAGTGAATTAATTAAATAATGTCGTATTATTCAATTAATAGCACAAATTAGGGTTTTTGATGCTTTTGATTCTTTTGATGTGAAATGCAATGATATTTGTGATAATGATGTTGATGATGCAAAGATGTCATTTAAGGTGTGTGATAAGTGTTAGGTCAATTTTACATGTCTACAAGAAGATTTCATCTCTCAAAAAATTACACTTTTGCTATAAAAAACCTTTTGAACTTCTAGATCCCAAAGCTTTTAACCCTTAACACCGACGCCATAGTCGATAAATGATGAAGGGAGGCTCTCCCTCAAACACACCTTACACAAAAAATAACATTCAAGAACAATAGCCACACTTTATTATATTCTCAAAATCATCTACATACATACAATCAAATGCAACACAACTATCTGGTCATAAGATCGCTATTACAAAAATTTGGGTTGCAAATACATGCAAGTTTGTGAATGGAAATAATGTCCATTAAAACCCTAACCTCTATTATATGTTGCAAAAGCAAGAACTTCTATATTATCATCTAGAATGAATCCCTTTTCACTCGTAACCACTTTATAAGACATTTTCACTTTCCAATGAACTATCACTTCTAATTTTAGCAAACAAAAAATTTAGTTACTCCTTTTTATGAATTTAGAAAATTCCTAAATTTTAGTCCAACTTCTAGGAGGCATAACTTTTGACTCAGGCATCCGATTGACAAATTGTTCATGTTGTTGGAAAGATCTTGATGAGTAGTAAGGCTGCAAAAGGTTGATGAATCAACCATTTGATTTTTTACCACTTTTTAGGCCAATTCAGAACCTTTGGGTGCGTCAAGATTGACTTTGAATAATTTTAAAGTGATTTTGAAAACAAAACATTAATATCTCACTAGTGAAAAATGGTATTGAAGTGATTTATTCATCATTAGCTTTATTTCACCATTCTGGAGCTCTTTGTAAGATTCCATGCCCATACATGCACAAATTCTAACTTACTAAAAATAGAAACTTGATATTTTTAGCCCATACAATCTTACTAAAAATAGAAACCTAGTATTTTTATCCCTTCCAACTTACTAAAAATAGTAAGTAATCCTATCATTTTTACCCCTTAAAAATTATTCACTAAACCTAGCTAAAATTAAAATAAACAATTATTTTTTTAGGGATGCAAGATTTCTCTTACAGCCTGGATGCTCCTGCATCAATAAATATACACTTCATTTCCTTATTTTCCAACTTATACCTCTTCTCAATAGAAACATGAGTGTAATCTTTCAAACCAAATACTTTGAGATATCTCATTGAATATTTTTTACTAGATCATGCCTCCATAGGTTTCTTTTCAACAATGACCGACATAGGTGATCTATTGATCAAGTAACATACAGTGGCTATGGATTCAACCCAAAACATATGTTCAAGGCCAACACCACTCAACATAATTCTATCCCTTTCCATCAACAACCTATTCATCCTCTCCTCAAATCCATTATGTTGTGGGGTGTATGGAGTTGTCTTGTGTCTCTCAATCCTAGGGTCCTTGCAAAACTTGTTGAATTCTACCAAACAAAACTCACCACCATTGTCAGTACTCAAACACTTAATCTTTCTACTAGTCTAATTTTCAACAAGAGCCTTAAACTCCATAAATTGACTAAAGACTTCAACTTTACTTATGAGAAAATAAACAAATGTCCTATTGTAGTCATCTATGAATGAGACGAAGTATACAAATCTAGATAATGAAGGAACATTCATAGGAACAAACATATGTGCATGCACATAATCAAACAACCCAAAATAATTATGAGAATTGGAATAAAAAGAAACATGGTGTTGTTTTCAAAATAAACAATGTTCACAAAATTCAAACATGAGATTACAATCGTCAAGGACTTCAAAAATGATTTTAATTTTTAGGGCTCTAAGACTATTTTCACCAATGTGACTGAGTATCTAGTGCAATACCATTGTTTTCTTCACAAGAAGATTTATTTCCAAAGAATGAGAACCCTTAGGTACCCAAAATTCACGACCATTAGATATAGCTGATACAAAATTATTCTCTACTCGATCTGACCTTGAGGATGAATAATCCAAAGATATCTTCTTCAGTTTATCAGAAGAACTATTCCACTGAATCACGCATGCATCTAGCTTGTACAAGGTTCCAATCCAATGACCCTTATCCATCATCATAGATAATCTAGTCATCTTGCATCCTTGATTCAAGAAAACAACATACACAACCTAATCATTCAATTTACTCAATGAGACTAGGTTCCATGCCAAACCCGGCATATGCAATACACCATCAATCCCCTTCACTCTACCATCAAGAAATTTAATCTTTACTCCTCCATGACTAATAATATTCAAATGAAAATCATCACCCAAATATGCTTTTCCATCATCAAATTCTTCATACTCTAAGAACCAACCCTTGTGAGAGGTCATGTGGAAAGAAGCACCCGATTCTATCAATCACACATATTATGTTGCATGTGTTTCCAAGGCTACTATAAAAGCATATGCATGATCATGAGAGGATATTTCAAAGTAAGAAACAGACAAATTCATTTTACCTTTCTTTTTCTTCTCCTTCTTGCACTCTTTGCGAATATGATCGATTTTTCCACAGTTCCAATATTTCACCTTGGAATTTTTTGGAGACTTAGATGTCCCTAGAGACTTAGATTTAGAATTAATGTCATTTTTCTTACCTTTCTCTTTTGACTTGCTACATATGGCAATGGCTTCCTTGGACATCTCAAAATATTTTCTTTGTATTTCTTCAGATAACATCAAGACAACCACTTCATCCATCTTGAACTTGGTAGTAGTACTTCTAATATCCATCACCAGGTGATCCTACAAATCCAAAAAAGAACATAACATAAGCATGCAATGATCCTCATCTTCAACCTTATCACTAATCAAACCCAACTGTATAACAAGCACATTAAATGCATTCATGTGATTAGCAATGGATCCTTCATATTCCATATTCAAAGAATAAAGTTTATTTCATAGGAATAACTTGTTTACCAAGGATTTAGCCTGATAAACATCTCCAATTTTCTTCCAAAGATCTTTTGCACTCTTCTCTTCATGGAAATTCAAGAGCACTGAATCAACCAAAGAAAGTCTTAGAAAACCCTTGGATTTTTTATCATCGAATCTCAATCTTCCCAAGATGTGCTTGCTAGTTTTGTAATAGGAATTGCTGCCCATAGATCTCTATCCATGAGCATATCTTCCATCCTAAGTTTCCACAACTCAAAATTATTGTTGTTAAACTTCTCCATTTTGATTCTATCGGATTTGCTTTCCATATTTTACCTACAATAAGGTTAGTGAATCTTCCTCTACAAAACTTCCACTAAAAAAGACTAGCACAAAAAACCATTCAACCCGCCAATAGAATTAAGGTTGGCCAAGCACTAACACCAACTAAAAAGAGGTTGGATATGCAAAACCAACTCCCTACACCAATCTTACACAGGAGAGGGTTGCAAAAATTCTTCAAACCCTTTAACTTTTACAACAACAATAGATTACACATACAAATTTAATTATGAATTAAACATTGAAACCATAAACATATATTTAACGTGGGAAAACCCTTTCAATAAAAATACCACACTTCAAACACCTAGCTCAAATGTATTATTCAGTAAATATGAATTATAATACAATAACAAAGCTTATGCTCTTCAAGAGTTGTCAACACTATATTTAGAATCTGGAATAATTGTGGTAGCATAATGATAGCTCAAGAAATAATTGACCTATCAAGTAAAATAAACTAACAAAAAAGTATATATAGATGAGAAAGGTAGGTTCCCAAAAATTCATCCTGAATCTTCTAAAAACAAATATTTGTAAAAGATCAAAAAACATGAGCTTTAAAATAAACTTGCTAAACCAAAACAACCTTATCCTCATCTTGGGCATCCATATCTTATCCATATTTTCTCCATATATTGGGAACCTAAAGAAAATAAAGATGAAAGTTGCTTTATTCCTCTTCAATTATGATATATTAATTGTTAATTGAGACTCTCAAGTCAACATAGAACTTGTTGCCAAAATAATTTTATCACCAATATGGAAAAATATGATGTCATCCTCCTTAAAAATAGGACTTCTTAGAGTGAGCACCAACTTCCTAAAAAAAATAGATCTTGCCATATCTCATCACCCACTATGTAGGATGCCATCTCAACAATAGGACCCACAAAAGGAATGAAAACTTAGGAAGTTTAATACATTAGGATAAATTAATATAAGCCTAAAAATCAACTAATTAATGCTAGGAATCAAAGGTTGAGACACCTTAATCCTAAAACCCACAATCTATTGATATGCATAGATCTATGGAAAACTTGACCACTTGTGGGGCAATAAAACTATAATCCTACTAGCATAAAGTTGATAAAGGCCAAAACTAGGAGGAAACCATGATGAAGGTGAATGTTGAATGCTTCAAGAATTGATTTGCAAGTTGAAAGAGGTGAGCATGGAGAGTGTTGGTGAGGGCATAGTGAAATTTTTTCAACACAATTTGCTATATGAGGAAGTTGTAGCTGGTTAGTGTGGAGTGTTATTTTGAGGCCACGTGAAGAGGCTAGAGCCAAATAGGCTTGCAAAACTTGATGCCAAAAAAAACCTACATTTGAAAAGTAAAACCCTAACCAAATATATGTATGATATTTAAGTCCCACTCAAAAAACATCACAAAGCATATTCTTCACCCAATCAAGGTGATGAGAGAAAAAATAGGCATTTTAAAAACTTTCAAAAATTTGCAAAAGACTAGCTATAAATAAATCCTCCAAATAGGCTGATTTGGCAAAATATTCTTGTAAGTAATTGTGCATAGGCCTATAAAGCTCGAGTTGTGTAAAAAATATGCTTTTGCAACAATTTTTGGCCACATACAATACAAGTCGAATAGGCCAAAAAAAGAACATATTTTGACCCAAAATGATGAAATTTGTAGGGGGAAAAACTGCCCTCTGCAAAAAAATTACAATTTTAATCAAAAATTCATACAATATGGATTTGTATGGTATTGTATCATATAGCAAGGTCTTGATACCAAGAAAAGAATGTAAAATTTTAAGGTTACTATTTTTCATGAAACAAAAGGTAATATTCTTTGTTTCTTAGGACTTCCAAATGCAATGGTGGTTTTTTTTGGCTCCAACAATCCAATGAGAGGTCTATGTGTGGGAGTCACCTTGGTGTGAGAAGGAATGTGCTCTCATGGCTTTGATACCATGTTGGAGAATTACAAGATCTACAAGCATGAAACGACCTTCCATAATTGAACAAAATATGAGCACAATAGTATTTCTATCAATATACAAATAAAGAGTGTGTAAATACAATGAGGAACCTTGCATATATGGGCAAGGTAGATGAGGTGAGAAGGTAGGAGTGAAACTTTAACTACCCCTCCAAATATGCAACACTTGTGAGCTCACTTGACAAGTGTGTGAGCAAGTAACAAGTATGCATGTTTGAAGGGTTAGTCAAATTTTTAGTCCTACCTTCCTACCTCCTCTACCTTGCCTATATATACAAGGTTCCTCATTGTATATTGACACTCTTCATTTGTATATTGATAGACATACTATTTTTCTCATATTGTTTTCACTTGTGGGAGGTTTTTTCATTCTTTTAGATCTTGGCATTCTCCAACATATGAAATAATTAGAAATAATCAATATCCTTAGTCCAAACATTTGTGCATTACCTAATGACATACCATAAAAATATCTTTCAAAAAAATCTAAAAAATTCCTAGTTGGATCTAAAGGTTATAACAACTTTGATGTATTCCATTGAATCTTCTAGTTAAATAGTTAGCACACTCTTTTGATTTATTTTTTTCAACATTTTTACATTTGTGCATTACCTAATGACATACCATAAAAATATCTTTCAAAAAAATCTAAAAAATTCCCAGTTGGATCTGAAGGTTATTACGACTTTGATGTATTCCATCGAATCTTCTAGTTAAATAGTTAGCACACCTTAGCTAGTTCTTGGCTAGGGCTACACTTGGAAGATGTTGTAATAGATAGAAATCAATTGGGATGAACTAGGGATTTTGGTGTGTTAGGTTTTTAGATTCAAAACCAATTTCCAAAGATAAGGATTGCCTTGAAGTGTTGAATGTGAGAAATTTATAGAGGACAATATAATGCTTAAGAACCTTATAGACTAAAACCTATCTTATTCAATAGGCATCTTCAAACATAAAAAGACATAGAAACAAATGGAATGTGGGACCATAGTGTACACATACTTGGGATAAACTCTCCAGTATGCTCTTCAAATTTTATAATTGGTAAGAGAAATCTTGGGAATTAAAACAATATGAATGCTTTTATATTTTAGTTTTCTTAATTTGGAATGATTTCTTGATAAATTGTGACCACCTTCTAGAAATATCTTTTTTAGTAATGACATCATCATATAGCTTATAGCATTATAGGTGACTAAAAGCTAGGGAATTCTAAGAAATTCAAACAAGTGAGAGCTCTTAGGGTTCATAATTGGATTATATGAAGAATTGACACCTAGACTTATACATAGTTGATTAATGGAGTCACTTATCCACATGATTTGGTAAGCAAAGAAAGAAATAGTGGTTAAATATTTTTAATGGATGTTAAATTTAGACTAAGGATACTTGAACATTGAAAAGTTAATAGTATAAATATACTATGGTAAGTGTAAACCTATAGGAGGAAACCACTTGCCACTACAAAAGAAACTTAGTGTTGCAATAAAAAATGACCGCATAGTTGGAAACTTAGGCAAGAGAAAACACCATGAGCCTTTAAAACAATGACATGTGATTGTATGCATAGAGGCCCTATTAGCTCTCAAAAATGCAAGCAAGATGCCTCAAGAGGATGCCAATTTCTTGATACGCTTCAGGGTAATAGACAAGGTTGGAAGAATTCAACCTTCTACTCTTTAGGTGCTGCAAAACCTGGGTGGGTGTACCTCTCTGAATAATGCAGACTTGACTTGTAATCAACCTTCTTATAACAACTTGTTCACAAAGGCAGATGGGAGTGAACAATTATAATTCAACTTGAAAACGGTAACAATACTCTGGTCTAGATTCTAAAATGCTCAATTTTAAAATATGTAAAGAGAATGAATGAATTCAAAAATGATAAAATGCAGAGACCAGTGCCTTATTGGGTATGCGGAGTCAAATGAAATCAAATGAGCAACACTTTCTGGAGAAAACTCAAACTATCTGGCATATATTCTGTTTACAACTTGTATAAACATGCAAAACGGTGACTACTAAGCTCTACTTGAATAATCCAATTGAATCTCTCTAATTATTGTGATTAGCTAAAAGGATTTAGTCTTTACTTGAAAGAACCAATCAATCAATCACACAAGTACAACAAATGTGCACTGATAAATTGAATACAAACTTGTCATATCAATTTAAACAACCATAAAGATTCCATCTTGGAGATAGCTTAGCCATACTTTCATCAAATTCAACAGATAATTGAGACCAAAAATGTGCAGCAACATCAATTGACTTTCATAAATACCTCCACTTTGAAAACATGCAACTTAGTCTCTGATCTGATGAATCTATATTACTGTATCCATCAAAAAATGCTTATTGTATATCAAAATAACTAATAGCTCCCCCAAATACAATTGCAAGAATGCCAATTTATACACAAGCATTAGAAAATAAAACATATTTGAAAATCATGTCGGTCGTCCATAAAAATCGGGCTCCAAATCAAGTCGGACAACAACGGTTATCCAAGCAGAAACATGTCGGCCCTGCATTTTGAAATTCTATTTTTCACCAGTGAGACAGTCGGCGAGACAACGCAGTAGCTATGCCAAAGGCAATTCACTCGTTAATCGCTCCACCCTTGTATTTCGCTTTCGCTGTGACTTATCTGAGTCGGGGAGATGTCCCGTAGATCACATTATGTTTTACCGATATGCATTGTCGCCTTCTGTATGTCGCTATAACATTCTGTTGGTCACACCGAAGCCAAGAAGTATCCCCCAGTTCCCTTTGCGTATCGCTGTAGCTCTATGATATCGGGAAGACCTCTCACAGACTCCACATTGCTTTACCAAAAATCCTTATCCACTCTGAATATCGCTGTGACTTAAAGATTTTCTTGCCGACGAGTGCCCATTATGAATGTCACCATAACTTTTAATCTTCAGTGAGACATCTTGTAGACTATCCAATGCTTCACCGAAGGTCTTCAACTATCCTTGCATCGCCGAGACAAGGCAACACCTATGCCGACAAGGATCTACATGTTTTCCATCGGCGAGACCGGAGCTCACTCATCGAGACCTCGTGCCAAAAACCCTTAGCTTGGCCGAAACACCTCCATATGCGCCAGTCGGTATAACATGCTGAGCTCACCAAGACATGATACTGATAACCCATAGCCACGCCGAAAAGAAACCCACATGTGAAGTTGGCGAGACATATTGTATTCGCTAAGACCACTCGCCGAAACCAAAAGGTTACACTGTGCAACATCATTGTCATATTCATCCTCACTGAGACATAAAAAGACTCCTACCGAAAATCATTTGGTAGAAAACCTTTTGCACCGTCGGTGAGACAAACTCACCTCGCCGTGACACTATACTGAAGGCACTCAACTTATACCGATGAACCACCAAAATGCAAAGTCGTGGAAACAAGTGATATTCGTTAAGACACCACCCCGAAAGCCATAACATATGCCGAAGAGACCCACAGTGCACCTGTCGCTGAGACATCTAGAATTCGGCAAGACGCTAGCCCGACCGCCAAGACCAATGCCGATAGAAGCTACCACGGTCGTCGAAACAACATAAACGTCTTGCCGATAGGCAATAGACGTTTGCCAGCAGAAAAACAGATCGGAGAGACCCAAATGTCGTCACGCCGAAACACCTAAAACAGAAGATATTAGCAGGAAAGCGGAGTGGGTCGGGGAGACAATGGGAGACCTATGCCGATATGAACCAGAATATAAAATATGCATGACCCAACAGATTCAATGGGACAATATGGCAAAAATGGGTGAAAAATGCATACGGTAGGACCAAATCTGGAAATTTATGAGTGAAAACATATGTAAAAACATCAAATTTTTACAGTCCCAACAGGCCCACCATAACCACACAAGAAAAATAAAAAGGTTGCCACTTATACCCTATCAATCAATACTGTCTTGAAAATTATTCACAATTGTTGATGTACAAAGCCAATGGAGACCATATTGGGAAGTAGCAAGTGAAAATATGGTCAATAGAATAACTTGTAGATACAAAGACCACTTTGTACTAGCTCATTAGTCAATAGCTTGTAATAGAAATAAGTAGATATTGGAAGTTAATGACTACCACCAATTGGTCAACATCAATATAGAACATAAGGCACTAGGAAAGGTTAAGAGCATAGTTTAAAATGGTTTCACAATTAATAAGGCATAATATGTGCCTAGCAAGGAGCAGCAAGTGAAAGATGATTGATTGAACAAAATTGCTACTATTGAGAATACTTTACACTAGCTAGTTATCAACAAACACGCAATATAATTAGTCTCACTTAAGTGATTAATAGTGGGCATTGCGAAGTTAAGACAAAAATGTAACAAAAATGTGAAATGTTGGGTATTCAAACAAAATCTAAAGGGTTTTTCTAGAGATTTACCATGGATTTAAATAATGAAGGCTCAATTTTTACTTATAAGATGGTCCTACTAGATGACAACAAATTCATTTTGGCATATCATCAAGAAGAGGTCAAAAAGAGGTACTCAATTCTTCAAACAATGATGAAAATAATTTTAATGTTGCACAAATTCTACTCATTTAGGTATAGAGAAAAGGTGATCTAGACATGCTCATTGAATAGGATTCTCTATAGATAATTAATTCTAGGATAGTTCTATAGTTCTAGATCATTTCCGCACTACATAAATTTGGTATGTAACCCAAATAAATGAACCTCAACACTATGGGATTTTGTAATCAAACTGATGATGTTTGGTACACATTGACTATCAAGGAATGGTAGTATTTAAATTTATACCTTAGGGAGATCACCAAACAATAAGCACCAAATTATCTTAGGTCACCCCCTTGATTGGACCAGCTTTACAGTCATAAAAATGATTGAAGACAATACTCTTAAGCCATGCAAATAGATTAGAATAATTGGATGAAGAATTAAATTCCTTCTAGCACTCTAATATAAAGTGTTCCTAGAATGATGCTTCCATGTAATGCATAGGATTATCAATTAATTGTTGTTTTTCAACTTGCACACATTGAATGTCTTTAAATACCAAGGCATAACAACTAATATTATTAGCATGCATCAAGTCAACTCATAGCAACTAGTAGAATAAATAGAATGTTAGCTAAATATTTGAATTTCAAATTTTTTCTTTTCTTTTGAGATAAATTCCACTTGGTGTAGGATTGATCTTGAATGACATGGGATTGAGTTAGAACATGAAATGCGAATATTAAGACACAGAAAGAATTTATAAAAATGGATGCAAGAAATGACTAAGTATAAAGATATATACAAATATAGATAAAATAGAACCAAATATATTAAGATAAGTGTAAATAGAAAAAGGCAACAGATTAAAATATAAATTCAACCTACTATTTGTCAATATATAGTTTTTTTTTCGATGGGTCAATACATAGTTGTATTAAATCATTCCAGACCAGAACTAGATGGAAAATGGCATGCGTATCAAAATTTCACCATTGTAATTATGTATCTTCTGGGTCAGATTGGGTTAATTATTTATCTTCTGGGTCAGATTGGTTTGATTATGTCGGTTGATAATCTTCATTTTATATGTACCAGACAAAAGGCCTCTGAAATGTTTTACGGATCCACTATAACCAGCAAATATTCTGCTAGTTTGGCCTTGCTCTTATTTGAATCCTTGGTACAAGTCTCATGTTAGGTAAAGTACCAAGAAAGTTCATTTTATGCTTTAGAACAAAATCTCAGATTTCATCCCTGCTACCTCACCCCTAAGATTTTTCCTATGGCTGTAATATGAGAATCAATGACTGTAAGATGGAATCAAGATGGTTTGAAAATGTCACAAGTTTGAAAGCATGTGATGGATGGTATCCCATCACAATCTGCCAATGTCTTGTTTTGAAGAAGCAAACAGACTTCTACGGCTGCTTTAACTGTCAACTTTGGAGTATTGGAGAAAACTGGGACGAAGGCCATTGTCTTGGAGTGCCTGATAATTAAGAAAGTTCTGTGTATATAGTGACAATCAGTTGCTTGCAAACCAGAATTTGAAAACCAGTGACAGTCCAGTGTTTAGAATGAATCAAGATAAGGACTGTAATGAATAGATTCCTTACATGTCATCCTATTCAATAACTCTGACAGTAATGGGTTTTTGACCTGTACCCAGGAAGAGTCAAATTTGGCATTAAATTTGATTTAAATGACATATGGCATGTGATGCAATGAATCTCTGAAAGAAACATTGTTCAGAAAGATGATGTTTGCACGCTTGTTTTTTATAACTTTCTGAATTGATTTGTGTTGAATGTTTGAGATCATACATCATGATTATTCTTTAGGATGAGAAGATTATGGAAAAATTAAAGTTTAATCTTAGAAGGCTAAGTAAATAAGTCAATACAATCATAAACAATGTTGGAAATGCATTTAATCCTGATTCAAAAAATAAATTTTGGCAGGTACTTTATCCCTGATCCAAATATCTCTTCCCTCTGCAACCAGTACCACCAAAGACTTCAAAATTCTAACACCCAGATCAAGAAATTTATTATTGGTAGGTAGAAAGCAAAAGAAGCAAAGAAAAAGGAAGAATGTAGGAGAACAGAGCACAGAAGAAAATACAACAGCAGTAGCAGCTCCAGAACAAAATGCAGAGCATAACAACTCTTTAAAACATTAAGCACATCCAACAGCTCCATTGTAATATCTCCAGAGTTTTTTTAAAGGCATTCTTGTAATTAGATTGTAAACATTTTATAAATAATAGTTTAAGTTTTTCAAAGTGTTCTTATTCATCGGTTTCCATTAGTTTTTGTCTTGCTTCATTCTAGCAAAGTGACAACAGAGCTGTAGCCTTTGTAATTGTTTGTATTCTTTTCCAATAGATTGGTATCAAATTTAGAGCTCTAGTTTTAACGAGTATTAAGTGTTTTCTCCAAATTTGTAAGCATGGTTGGGGGTGACAATAAGATTTTGTGGTAGTCACCAAGTTTTAATGGTCAAAACTATGATGTATGGGTAAAGAAGATGAAAATTATAATGATTGTGGGAACTTGCAGTCAATGGTTTCACAGATGTAGCTAACTTAACAACTTATGTTGTGATATTGCTATCAAGATTCAACTGTGTAGTTTTACAAGTCAAACTCATTGACCCCATGTTTCATGAGTAGTAGTTCACAAGAACCCATCTCTCATGATAATGAATGGTCCACTTAGCACTCATTGCATCTAGGTGATGCTCACAGAGGTGAAGTATTGGGCCTTCCCGAGAGGTCACCCATCCCAATACTACTCCAACTCAAGCATGCTTAACCAGAGTTTTCCCCAAGGTTAAGGCCACTTAGCTTGCAACCCCATTTGTAAAACCTTTAGCAAGTGTTGTGCATTATGAACCATTCATTATAGAGCCCCTTTAGCTCATCAATTGATAAGTAGGAGGTATTTTCCACGGCGTGTCAAATTGTGATATTGCTATCAAGGATTCAACTATTTAGTTTTACGAGTCAAACTCATTGACCCATGTTTCATGAGTAGTGGTTCACAAAAACCCATCTCTCATGGTAATGAATGGCCCACTTAGCACTCATTGCATCTAGGTGATGCTCACAGAGGTGAAGCACTGGGCCTTCCTGGGAGGTCACCTATCCTAGTAATACTCCAGCTCAAGTGAGCTTAACCATAGAGTTTTCGCCAAGGTTAAGCCCACTTAGCTTGCAATCCCATTTGCAAAACCTTCAGCAAGTGTTGTACCTTATGAACCATTCATTATAGAGCCCCTTTAGCTCACCAATTGATAAGTAGGAGGTATTTTCCATGGCATGTCAAATTATGATATTGCTATCAGGATTTGACACATGAAACATGGGTCAATGAGTTTGACTCGTAAAACTACACAGTTGAATCCTAATAGCAATATCACAATTTGACATGCTGTGGAAAATACCTCCTACTTATCAACTTATGTTGTATTAAAGAATCTCCAAAACACTTAGATGAAGAAGACCAAAAGAAAATTATAAAAGCCCTAAGTTTGATACTCTAAAATAACTACAAAGAGATTGATAATGTGAGGTTAGTTAAACTCTAATTATTTCAGAGAGATTTGAAAACTCTTTAAATGAAAAATGGAGAGTCCATTTCAAACTTCCATATACTTGAGTTTCTACCCTAATAAATTAATTAAGAATTAATAGTGAAGGTATGAAAGAGAAGATGATGAAAATTTCTTATTGTTTTTCCCTCATGATTTGACCTAATAGTCATTACAATGGAATAGGCTAATTTTTTTGAAAGATGATAGTGGATAAGTTGATAGGCTCACTACAAACACATGGGCATCTCTTGAATAGGTATGCCCCTACTTCCCTACAGCAAGCATTCAAAGCTCAAGCCAATGTAAGAGGCAAGGGGAGATGAATAAACAAATCTAGAGGGAAAGATAGAAGCAACTCCAAAACATGCAACTCTAAAACATGTAGGTTTGGAAGAACAAATAGCTAAGAGGGAGCAAGCAACACACATCTTGACTTTAGAGTTAGGAAAAATAGCAATAACTCAAATTAGGGGTTTGATAAATAATATTAAATATTATTATTTCCACAATTATGGTCATTTTGCAAGTGAATATAGAAAGAGTACATGAACAATCAAAACAAAATACAAATTTGGCTAACGAGAAAGAGGTTGAACCTGAGTAGTCAAAAGCATTCATCATGCACAACATTGGTGAGTAGGAAAATACTAAAGTGTGGTAATTGGACAATAGATATAGAAACCATATGAGTGCAAATAAAAATGTATTTGCATTCATTAATAATATTGTTTAGTCATATATAAAAATGTAGAATAATGAAATAGTTCTAGTTGTAGGAAAATGGTCTATTATGATCCACAACAAGCATGGTGACAAAAGAAAAATAGAGAATGGTTGTTAAACCCCAAGCATAAAATATAATTTCCAAGTGTTGGAAAGTCGGTCCAAAATAGATATAAAGTATTCATGAAAAACAGAGAGTGTATTATCTTTGACAAAAAAAGGCAGCAATAACAAGATAATAGTAATCCTTGAATAATAAAGAATCAAATGTTTCCATTGTGGATGCAAACCAATTCTTAGCACAGTTTGTTCTTGCTCGTCTCAAGCATGAGAAGAGTATAGTCTCACCACAATAAATAGCCTTCAAGACAATTATCAAAGTCTCCTCTAGGATCTATCATTAAATGCATTCACATTTAAATTATTTTAAACTTAGTCTTTTGTCCAAGAAGGATATGGTTAGGGGGTTACCAACCATAGTAGATCTTGAAATAAAATGTGCTTAACATGCATTTTCGGTAAACATCATAGATTCATAGATAACCCTTTCAATTAAGAATGTCTAGGAGGGGAAAGCACTATTAGAGTTGGTGCATTCAAACTTATGTGGCCCTACTGAAAAATTTCACCCTAGACAAATATAATATGTAATGACCTTTATTGATCGCTATAGTAGGAAGATGTGGCTCTACTTCTTAAAGCATTGATAAAAATCCTTATAGAATTTCAAAGAGTTTAAAGCCCTAGCTGATGAAAGATCTTTATGAACTTAAATAAAAATCTTGAGAATAGTAATATAATTGACTCAAATTTATTAAGAAATGACATTAGCAAAAGTGATTGTGAGAACACACTTTAACATCAAGGCAAGTCATAGCAAAATTTAATTGTTATCTTGTATGTAGATGATTTAATTTAAATGATGATTGCATCATTGCTAATCTCAAAGAAGCCATGAAAAGAGAGTTTGAAATGATAAACTTAGGACTAGACTAAGATATGCCCTTGTCATTGAGGTAAAAAAAACATATCATGGTATTTTTATTTCTCAAACAAAATATTCTACAATTTTTTTGAAGAGGTTTAGAATGTTGAACATCAAGCCTACACCAACACCAACAAACGTAGATTTGAAATTAAGTAAGGAAGATTGCATTAGCAATGTAAACCCAACCTTGTACAAGAGCATGGCTGGAAGTTTAATATATTTGATAGCAACCAATCCTAATATAATGCATTCAATAATCCTAATTTCTAGATTTATAGAGACACCAAAAGATATAGACTAGCATGTAGGAAAAAGAATCTTGAGATATATCAATGGCACCCAAGGTTATTATATTTTGTATAGTGCATCAAATGGGTTTGGCTTGGTTAAATATATTTATTTTTATTGAGCAGGTAATGTAGATTGTAGGAAGAGCACATTGGGATATGCATTCTATTTTATTTTAAGATTCATTTTATGGGCATCTAAGAAACATCTAATAGTTTCTCTTTCTACATAAGAAGCTTGGTATATTGTATTAAATTCAACATGATAGACTATTTTCCTTTGGATGGTCCTAGTAGACTTGAAGGAAGAACAAGAATATGGTACAATCATATATTATATTGATGTATATCAATAACCCTCACAAAGAACCCAATCCTTCATGGATGATAGAAACACATTGAGATATGATATTATTTCATAAGGAAGCTTGTAAAGCATAGATAAATCAAAATTCATTTTTATAGATCTAAGTACTAGCTTGTAAATATTTCACCAGGTCACTCTTAAAGATAGTTTTGAATGTCTAAGAAGTAAGTTTGGTCATCATGGAAATAATGGTTGCAATTCTAGAGCCTTCATAGTTACCTCAAAAAGTCATGTACATTTATCTCTAGAGAGGTCCATAATGCATAGTCTAGCTCCATAAATATACAATAAGCATGAAAGAGACTCAAGATTAAGGGGGAGTGTTAGAAATTCATTTAATTCTAAGTCAAAGAATTAATTTTAGCAGTTAATTTATCCCTAACCTAGATCTCTTGGATCTAGGAACATCCCTTCCCCTACAACTACTAAATATTATTTAACTTTGGAGGCTAAAAGTTTTGGTTCTTAGATTAATTATTTTTTTGAGGCTAAAAGTTTTGATTTTTTTTTTTGTAAACAATAATTTAATTTTGTGGGGAAATTTATTTCTAGTAGGTAGAAACCAAAAGAAGTTAAAAAAAAAGGAAGAATGTAGGAGTAGAGTTGTGTAGGAGAATAGAATAGAGAAGAAAAAACATTAGCACCAATAGCTATACTTAAGCATGGAGAAATAACCCCAAAGAAAACATAGAGCATAATAGTGCTCTAAAATAGTAAGCACACCTAACAAATCCAAATGTAGAGAGTATACATTTTGATAGCTCCAAAGCTATTTTTTAAGATATTTTTGTAATAATATTGTAAACATTTTATAAAAGATATTTTGTGATAAATAAATAATATATTCTTTATGTTTTTAAAGTATAGTTTTCCTTCCCTAGACTCCATTGATTTTTTTGTGTTTCGTTCTATAAAAGTGGCAATAGAGGTGTATCCTTTGTAGTTGTTTGTATTCTTTGTCATTAAAAAAAATATGATTTAGACTAATCAAAATGATAAAAGTGTGTAAAATAACATTATTTTAGAAAATTAAATGTAAATAATTAGCGATTTTAATTCTAGGAAGAATGACAAATAATAATTTTAATGTAGTGTAAATTTGAGTTGTTCGGTATATAATATAAAATAAAAATAAAAAATTGTAGAGTTGTAGATTGTTAATTCAGTCCCATGGCCCTTACTTTTTTGTAGCATGGATGAGCTTTGTAAACCACAAATTTGAGTGGGTTAAATGTATAAATGTATTAATTGATTCACCTTAAAGTCTATTTTTTTATTGTTAAGAAATAGTAGTATTTAAAAATACCTTAAGGTTAGGGGCAATGGGCCTAGCTCAATTGGCTAGAGCATCTTGTTGTAGGAAAGAGGTCACGAGGTCTAGTCTCCCCACCATCCCAATGGTACCGAAGGGTATGTCACGTCAACATCACCGGTCATGTGAAAAAGGTTTACCAGGTGCCCTATAGTTTATAGGGGGCAACTACCTGATTTTGATTCCTATAGTCTAAAAAAAATATCTTAAGGAAATTACTAGATCACAAGGGCCAAGTTCTCTTAAGTCAAATCCCTTGATTGGCTCAACTCTTATTATCATAAAAGTGATTGAAGAAACACTTTTTAATCATATAAAATGTCGTAGAATGATTAGATGTAGAGTTATACTCCTTTTGTTTCTCATGGAAGTGTTTCTAGAATGATACTCCTTGTAATGCATAATAATTAAATAAATAATTGATGGTGAATGAGTGTACATTTAACATCATTAAATATCAATAAATAAAAATTAATTAAAATAAAATATAAAATAGTTTCTTACATTAATCTTAAGAGAAGATATGTTACAAGTTATCCAATATATTTAAATTCTAACAACATTCTTACATAATGTTGTCTTATTGTTCTTTATATTGTCTTTTTCTTTTGGTTATTAGTTGTTTCCAGTTGTGTCTCATGATCTATCCTTTTCTTGTACAATGGTTAGGGCCCTTTCAAAACCTTTCTTTCCCAATCAAAAACATTCTTACATAATAGAACATGAAAAGAATAAAAGAAATAATGGAACTATGGACATACATGTGTGTGTGTGCGATAGAGGGAGATGTTGGGATTTTTTTTGAAAGAATCTAGCCCCCAAAACACTAAAACCAATAAGTTTCTAGGATCAAAATAGTTAAAATATAATATCAAGCTTCAAGCCTCCCCATGAAGATTGACACTACTAGCTAAAGAAGAAACCATGCAAGATATGGCCTACTTCTATAGAAACAAGTAACTATTGTGGCTTTCTCCATGACAATAATCCAAGAAAAACGAGAGCCATATGTCCCACTCTATGCTCCTCAAGATCTACTCAACAAATAATTAATTTTACAAAATTCCCAATCCTCTATTACAAAGTCAATAACATATATTTATAGTAAAATAATAATTCTTATCTCATTTAGATTATTAATACTTATCCAATTAACTTACAATCTTATTTAATATGCTTATAACTTTAAATATCCACTTAGGCCAAAATTATCAAAAGGTTTGGAATGGATTTGATGCTAGTTATGTGTTGAGGAAAATGTATGTATTGGGGAAGATATTTCCCCAATTATGCTAGAATGTACTATACATGAAAGAAGGTGATTGCCACCAAAATTTTCTAGGAATCGCTTCTATAAATTTCAATATAATGCCTTCACTCAAGATGGCAAGAGCATCTATTGACATGAAGAAGAATCTTCCTAGGATGGTGACCATCCCCTTGAGATTTTTTTATAGTTCTGGACTTAGGGTCGTATATTTTATAAGTATAGTCTACTAGTTTAAGGTTTATTCAAAATAATTAGAAACAATTGATTTCCCTAATTCAAGCATGTGTACATTACTGTAATAGCACACCATCAAAATAACTCTTCAACAAAACTCTAAATAATTTGTAGTTGGATATGAAGGTTACAGTTTTTTGGATGTATTTCATTGATTCTTCTAAAATATTTAGCATTGTCTTTCCATTTAGTTTTTTGAACATTTTTTTTTCCTATATAAGTATTCTCAACTAGGTCTTGGCTAGGGTTACACTTCAAAGATGTAATATATATAAATTAATTGGGATGAACTAGGGGTTTTCGTGTGCTATGGTTTTTGGGTTCAAAACCAATTTACAAAGATATGGCTTGACATGAAGTAGTGCACACAAGAAATTTATAGAGAATAATATAAGCCTTAGGAACCTTAGAGACTAAAACCCAACTAACAGAATATGTGGATTCCAACATAAAAAGGAGTAGAAACAATTAGAGTATAGTAACCCATAGTGCGAACATCCTTGAGAAAATGAATCCCTAATAGGCTTTTCAAATTGTATAGTTGGTAAGAGAAAGAATGATAATGACAACAATATTAATGCATCTCTATTGTTTTTTTATTGTTATATCAGAAATTTTTATTTTGTTCTGGAAGCCAGTATGGAGGCCACAATTGAGGGACCTCCTTCTCGACAAGAAGGAAAGTGAATAGTCCAATCCTGCAAGCATGGTAACTCAACAAGGGCACAAATTCCTCAAGCACACTAGATCAATGAAGGATTGGAACAATACAAACTTAAATGCATTTCTCATGGCATGAATTCCATTAGCAAACTCAATGTTGTGGTTCAAGCCAATGAGTACATTGGATCAATGAAGGCATAGTTCCTACAATCATAATGGCCTAGTAGAGGTTTGAACCCTAGTGGCCACAACAACAACACCACCACTTTATCATTGCACTATAGGATGTACTCTAATGCATATCTATTGTTGTTTTTCATAATTTGAGATCATTTCTTTAGAAATTGTGACCACCTCCTAGACATGTTTTTATTTAGCAACACCATCATTATATAGCTTCTAGATATTGCAAGTGACTAAAATCTAGGGCATGCTAATATGTTCAAAAAGTAAGAGCTCTTAAAGGGGCTTCTATGAAAGATTAAAACCTAGACTTATGCACAATGCATTAATGGAGTCATTTATGCACATGATTGAGGGAGAAAAGCAAGCAATAATTGTTAAATATTTTGAATAGATGTTAAAATCAAGCTATTGATCCTTGAACATTAAATAAATTAACATCATAACTTGCACTATGCTAAGTGTCGACCTATAGGAGGAAAAAACTTGCCACTACAAAAGGAACTTGGTGTTATAATAGAAAATGGGCACATAATTGGGAACTTAGAAAGAGAAAAAGTCACAAGCCTTTAAAAGAATGATATGTGATTGCATGCATAAAGGCTTACCAAAGTCACACTAGACAAAAAAAGTTTCCACATATGTCATATCAATCAATAGTAGATCTTGACATATATTCACACTTGCTGATATACAATGTTGATATAGACCATATTGGATAGTAGCAAATGAAAAGATTGTCAATAAAATAAATTTTAGGGTACAAAGACCACTTTGTGCTAGCTCCTTAGGCAATATCCTATAATAGAAATAAGTGCATCTTAGAAGTTACCAACTATCACCAATTGGTCAACACAAATTTAGAACATAGGGCACTAAGCAAGGTTAAAAGCATTGTTTTAAATGGTTAAGACATATAGTTAGTAAGGCATAATATGTGCTTAGAGAGGAGTGACAAGTGAAATATTTTTTACTAAACAAACTTGCTACTAATTCTATAGTTCTAGATCACTTTCATGCCAAAAAAAATTGATATGTAACCCAAACAAATAAACCTCAAAATCATGGGTTTTTGTAATCAAACTTGTGATGTTTATTATGCATTGACTATCAAGGATTGGCAACATCTAAAAAAGACTTGGTGAGATCACCAAAAAATAAATGCTAAGTTATCCTAGGTCATCCCTCTTGATTGGACCAACTTTATAGTCATGAAAATGATTCAAGACAACAATATTGAGTCATGCAAATCTACTAGAATAATTAAATGTAGGATTAGATTCCTTTTAGCACTACAAAATACTACATTCCTAGAATGGTCCTCCTTGTAATGCATAGGTTTTCAATTGATTCTTGTTTGTTAATGTGTGCATATTGAATATCTTTAAATACCAAGAAATGACAACTAATATTATAAAAATGTATCATCAACTCATAACAAGAAACACACAATATAAAGGATTTCACTAAGTAAGTGATTAATAGTGGGTACTACCAAGTCAAGACTAAAATGTAAAAAATAATACTAAATGTAAAAAATAATACTAAAAGTTGAGTATTAAAACTAAATATAAAGGGTTTTTCTAGAGTTTTAACACATGGTTTTAAATAATGAAGGTTCAAGTTTTACTTATGACAAGTCTGAATAGATGACAACACATTCTTTTTGATATATCATCAATAAGAAGTCAACAAGAGGCACTAAATTATTGGAATACCGATGAACATAAACATAATATTGAAGAAATTTTACTCATTTAGTTATAGAAAAAGGTGATCTAGATATTCTCGCTCCTTAGGATTTTGTATAGAACTATAATTGATTCTAAGACAATTCTATAGTTCTAGATCACTTCCATGCCAAATAAATTTGATATGTAACCCCAAAAAAATAAACCTCCAAACCATGGGGCTATTGTAATCAAACTTGTGGTGTTTGTTATGCATTGATTATCAAGGATTGACAATATCTAAAAACGCCTTGGTGAGATCACCAAAAAATAAATGTCAAGTTATCCTAGATCACCCTTATTGATTGAACCAGCTTTATAGTCATGAAAATAATTGAAGACAATAATATTTAGTCATGTAAATCCACTCAAATAATTAGATGTAGAGTTAGATTCACTTTAGCACTTCAAAATACTATGTTCCTAGAATGGCCCTCCTTGTAATGCATAGGATTTTCAATTGATTCTTGTTTGTTAATTTGTGCATATTGAATATCTTTAAATACCAAGACATGACAGCTAATATTGCAAAAATATATCATCAACTCTTAACAAAAAGTGGAATAAATAAGAGTTAAAATATTTAAACTTCAAATTATTAAAGCTCTAGATCAATTTCACGTGGTGTAGGATTGATCTTGAATACCATAGAATTCACTTAGAACATGAAAATGCAACCATAGAATTCACTTAGAACATGAAAATGCAAATATTGAGGTGGAGAAAAAATATATGAAAATGGATGCAAAGATAGATGTAAGAAATGACTATGTACATATACATATATATACATTTACATATGTGTAAAAAGTGAAAGACATAAACACAACCTACTCTTTATCAATATACAATTGTAATCAAATGGAAATTGGCAATGGGTATTCAAATTTCACCATTAGGTCAGATTGGGTTCCTTATGTCCCTCAGTTGATAATCTTCATTTTATATGTACTGAGTTAAATACTCAGGTGCAATTTTGTTTGAATGAGATTACACTGAGTTAATAAGGATCCGATCTCATTGAGAGCAAAGAGGAAAGTGATTCAAAATTCATCCGATTCCCATTTGTTACCGATTAAGGATTATGTATAAGCTGGTTAAACCAGAAAGTTGAACAAACAAAAACTCTCCAATCCAATTAGATATGCTAAATCAGTTTAATATTGAGGAAGGATGGTAATCTAAGGCAAAGGAGCTCGTACCAACAAAAGGCCTCTGACATGTTTTATGGATCCAAGATAACCTGGAGATATTCTGCTAGTTTGATCTTGCTCTTGTTTGAAGATATTCTGCTAGTTTGATCTTGCTCTTGTTTGAATCGTTGGTACAAGTCTCATGTCAGGCAGGGTACTAAGAAGGTTCATTTTATACCAACAAAATCTCAGATTTCATCCCCTCTACCTGACCCCTAAGATTTTTCCTTTGGATGTAATATGAATGCTCATTGAATCAGAATCAATGACTGTAAAATGGAATCAGGATGGTTGAAAATGTCACAAGCTTGAAAGCATGTGATGGGTTGTATCCCATCACAATCTGCCAATGTCTTCTTTTGAAGAACCAAACAGACTTCTACGGCTGCTTTTGAATATGGTTAGTTTTTGCTTGGCTCTATCTATCTTGATCTATATGTCAACTTTGGAGTATTGGAGAAAACAGGGACGAAGGCCATTGTCTTGGAGTGCCTGATTATTAAGAAAGTGTTGTGTATCTGGTGACAGTCAGTTGGTTGCAAACCAGAATTTGATGCCCAGTGACAAGGAATCTAATAAATAGAGAAGTTTTCAATATTATAGAAATGGAGTTCTGATTCTACCCAACTGCTTACATGTCATCCTATTCAATAATTCTGACAGTAATGGGCTTTTGACCTGTACCTAGGGAGAGTCAATTTTGGTATTAAAATTGTTTTAAATGACATATGTCATGTGATATAATGAGGCAAACATTGTTCAGAAATATGATGTTTCTCACTTTTCATAATAGTTTGTTATATTTTTTATGGATTAAACTGTCTTGATATATTTTGAAAAATGATGTTTGGGATCATATATAAGATCAGAAGATTATGAAATCATTATTTCGAAGAGTTTAAGGCCCTAGCTGAAGAAAGATCTTTACAAGCTTAAATAAGAATCTTGAGAATAGTAATATAATTGACTCATTTATTAAGAAATGACATTAGCAAAAGTGATTGTGAGAACACACTTTAACATCAAGGCAAGTCATAGCAAAATATAATTGTTATCTTGTATGTAGATAATTTAATTTAAATGATGATTTCATCATTGCTAATCTCAAAGAAGCCATGAAAAGAGAGTTTGAAATGATAAATTTACGACTAGACTAAGATATGTCCTTGTCATTGATGTAAAAAAAACATATCATGATATTTTTATTTCTCAAACAAAATATTCTACAATTTTTTTGAAGAGGTTTAGAATGTTGAACATCAAGCCTACACCAACACCAACAAATGTAGGTTTGAAATTAAGTAAGGAAGATTGCATTAGCAATGTAAACCCAACCTTGTACAAAAGCATGGTTGGAAGTTTAATATATTTGATAGCAACCAATCCTAATATAATGCATTCAATAATCCTAATTTCTAGATTTATAGAGACACCAAAAGATATAGACTAGCATGTAGGAAAAAGAATCTTGAGATATATCAATGGCACCCAGGGTTATTATATTTTGTATAGTGCATCAAATGGGTTTGGTTTGGTTACATATATTTATTTTTACTAAGCAAGTGATGTAGATTGTAGGAAAAGCACATTGGGATATTCATTCTAATTTATTTTAAGATTCATTTCATGGGCATCTAAGAAATATCCAATAGTTTATCTTTCCACATAAGAAGCTAGGTATATTGTATTAAATTTAACATGATAGACTATTTGCCTTTGGATGGTCCTAGTATACTTGAAGGAAGAACAAGAATATGGTACAATCATATATTATATTGATATATCATCAATAACCCTCACAAAAAAACCCAATCCTTCATGGATGATAGAAACACATTGAGATATGATATTATTTCATAAGGAAGCTTGTAAAACATAGAGAAATCAAAATTCATTTTTATAGATCTAAGTACTAGCTTGTAAATATTTCACCAGGTCACTCTTAAAAGATAGTTTTGAATGCCCAAGAAGTAAGTTTGGTCATCATGGAAATAATGGTTGCAACTCTAGAGCCTTCATATTTACCTCAAAAAGTCGTGTGCATTTATCTCTAGAGAGGTCCATAATGCATAGTCTAGCTCTAAATATACAATAAGTATGAAAGAGACTCAAGATTAAGGGGGAGTGTTAGAAATTCATTTATTCCTAAGTCAAAGGATTAATTTTAACAGTTAATTTATTCCTAACCTAGATCTCTTGGATCTAGGAACATCCCTTCCCTCTACAATTACTAAATATTATTTAATTTTGGAGGCTAAAAGTTTTGATTCTTAGATTAATTTTTTTTGGAGGCTAAAAGTTTTGATTTTTTTTTTTAACAATAATTTAATTTTATAGGGAAAAAAAGGAAGAATGTGGGAATAGGGTTGTGAAGGAGAATAGCTATACTTAAGCATGGAGAAATAACTCAAAAAAAAACTTAGTATAATAGTGCTCTAGAATAGTAAGCACACCCAACAAATCCAACATGTAGAGAGTATACATTGTGATAGCTCCAGAGCTATTTTTTAAAGATATTTTTGTAATCATATTGAAAACATTTTATAAAAGATATTTTGTGATAAATAAATAATATATTCTTTATGTTTTTAAAGTGTAGTTTTCCTTCCCTAGACTCCATTGATTTTTTCTTGTTTCATTCTATAAAAGTGGCAATAGAGGTGTATCCTTCGTAGTTGTTTGTATTCTTTGCCATAAAAAAAATGATTTAGTAATCAAAATGATAAAAGTGTGTAAAACAACATTATTTTAGAAAATTAAATGTAAATCATTAGGGATTTTAGTTCTAGGAAGAATGCAAAATAATAATTTTAATGTAGTGTAAATTTGAGTTGTTCGGTATATAATGTAAAAAAATTAATTTTATGTAGAGTTGTAGATTGCTATAATTCATTCCCATGGTCCTTAGTTTTTTTGTAGCATGGATGATCTTTGTAAACTAAAAATTTGAGTGGGTTAAATGTATAAATGTATTAATTGATTCACCTTAAAGTCTTTTTTTTAATTGTTAAGAAATACTAGTATTTAAATAAAAATACCTTACAGTTAGGGGCAGTGGGCCTAGTTCGATTGGCTAAAGCATCCTGTTGTAGGCAAGAGGTCACAAGGTCTAGTCTCCCCACCATCCTAATGGTACCAGAGAGCATGTCACGCTAGCATCACTGGTCATGTGAAAAAGGTTTACCAGGTGCACTGCAGTTTATAGGGGCGACTACCCGATTTCGATTCCTGCAGTCTAAAAAAATACTAGATCACAAGGGCCAAGTTCTCTTAATTTAAATCCCTTGATTGGTTCAACTCTTATTGTCATAAAAGTGATTCAAGACAACACTTTTTAATCATATAAAATGTCCTTGAATGATTAGATGTAGAGTTATACTCCTTTTATTTCTCATGGAAGTATTTCTAGAATGATACTCCTTGTAATGCATAAGAATTAAATAAATAATTAATGATGAATGAGTGTACATTTAACATCATTAAATATAAATAAATAAAAATTAATTAAAATAAAATATAAAATAGTTTCTTACATTAATCCTATGAGAAGATATGTTACAAGTTATCCAATCTATTTAAATTCTAACAACATTCTTACATAATGTTGTCTTATTGTTCTTTCTATTGTCTTTCTTTTTGTTATTAGTTGTTGCCAGTTGTGTTTTATGATCTATCTTTTTCTTGTACAAGGGTTAGGGCCCTTTCAAAACCTTGCTTACCTAATAAAAAACATTCTTACATAATAGAACACAAAAAGAATAAAAGAAATAATGGAACTATAGACATACATGTGTATGTGTATGTGTGTGTGTGTGTGCGCGCGCGCGCATAGAAAGAGATGTTGGGATTTTTTTTGAAAGAATCTAGCCCCCAAAACACTAAAACCAACATGTTTCTAGGATCAAAAGAGTTAAAATATAATATCAAGCTTCAAGCCTTCACATGAAGATTGACACTACTAGCTAAAGAAGAAACCATGCAAGATATGACCTACTTCTATAGAAACATGCAACTATTGTGGCTTTCTCCATGACAATAATCCAAGAAAAATGAGAGCCATATGTCCCACTCCATGCTCCTCAAGATCTACTCAACAAATAATTAGTTTTACAAAATTCCTAATCCTCTATTACAAAGTCAATAACATATATTTATAGTAAAATAATAATTCTTATCTCATTTAGATTATTAATAGTTGTCCAATTAACTTACAATCTTATTTAATATGCTTATAACATTAAATATCCGCTTAGGACAAAATTATCAAAAGGTTTGGAATGGATTTGATGCTAGTTATGTGTTGAGGAAAATGTATGTATTGAGGAAGATATTTCCCCAATTATGCTAGAATGTACTATACATGAAAGAAGGTGATTGCCACCAAAATTTTCTAGGAATCACTTCTATAAATGTCAATATAATGCTTTCACTCAAGATGGCAAGAGCATCTATTGACATGAAGAAGAATCTTCCTAGGATGGTGACCATCCCCTTGAGATTTTTTTATAGTTCTGGACTTAGGGTCGTACATTTTATAGGTATATTCTACTAGTTTAAGTTTTATGAAATAATTAGAAACAATTGATTTCCCTAATTCAAGCATGTGTACATTGCTATAATAACACACCATCAAAATATTTCTTCAACAAAACTCTAAATAATTTATAGTTGGATATGAAGGTTATAGTTTTTTGGATGTATTTCATTGATTCTTCTAAAATAGTTTGCATAGTCTTTCCATTTAGTTTTTTGAACATTTTTGTTTCCTATATAAGTATTCTCAACTAAGTCTTGGCTAGGTTACACTTCAAAGATGTAATATATATAGTAATTGGAATGAACTAGGGGTTTTGGTGTGCTATGGTATTTGGGTTAAAAACCAATTTACAAAGATAAGGCTTGACATGAAGTAGTGCACACAAGAAATCTATAGAGAATAATATAAATCTTAAGAACCTTAGAGACGAAAACCCAACTAACACAATATGTGGCTTCCAACATAAAAAGGAATATAAAAAATTAGAGTATAGTAACCCATAGTGTGAACATACTTGAGAAAAGGAATCTCTAATAGGCTCTTCAAATTTTATAGTCGATAAGAGAAAGAATGATAATGACAACAATATGAATGCATCTCTATTGTTTTTTTATTGTTATATCATAATTTTTTATTTTGGCCTAGAAGCCAGTATGGAGGCCACATTTGAGGGACTTCCTTCCCAACATGAAGGAAAGTGAATAGTCCAATCCTGCAAGCATGGTAACTCAACAAGGGCACAAAGTCCTCAAGCATAGTAGATCAATGAAGGACTGGAACAATACAAACCTGAATGCATGTCCCATGGTTTGAGTTCCATTAGCAACCTCAATGTTGTGGTTCAAGCCAACAAGTACATTGGATCAATGGAGGCATAGTTCTTGCAATCATAATGGCCTAGTAGAGGTTTGAACCCTGGTGGCTACAACAACAACACCACCACTTTACCATTGCACTATAGGATGTACCCTAATGCATCTCTATTGTTGTTTTTCATAATTTGAGATCATTTCCTTAGAAATTGTGACCACCTCCTAGACATGTTTTTATTTAGCAATGCCATCATTATATAGCTTCTAGATATTTCAAGTGACTAAAATCTAGGGCATGCTAATACATTAAAAAAGTAAGAGCTCTTATGTTGGAATATGTCTCAGAGAGATCGGTTTTGGCTACTTGTGCTGTCATTGATGGTAACTAGAGTCTACAGTTTTGTCTGCAGTATCAATTGTGCTTATACTGGTAGAGAATCTAAGTCTCCTACCGATAGAGAAAGTGAAGAACAGGACATCCGGTTGGTATGCTAATCCAACTACGTCACCGGATCACTATTTTGAAGTGTGGATCTCCAAGGAAGTTTTCTTAGCCTGTACACTATTCTACTAAAGAAGTTTTGTGGTGTTGCATTGATCATAGTTCAAGTTAAGAGGTTCAGTGGCATGATTCATGATCTATTTTTCATTATGGTCGACTAACTCGATGTGGTGAATCACGGATGTATGTGGAATAATTATTTTGCTATCTCTTATGTTTAGAACCATGGTGTGGGTCCCTTTTATAAGTCTATCCGACTTATGAAGTACACTTCGTTTCTAATTAAAGATTTAAGGCCGACATGGCTGATATAAGCAAAGAATATTATATTCAGTTGAAAGGCCGACATGTATTGAATTTTTGGGTTAGCAGATATATAAGGAAGATCGGTAATTCACTTTGTGTATGCATGATGTGAAGAGAGATGCATATGTGTGCAAAAAAGAGTAGAGCAATTGATTGATCGAATATTAGGTATACTAATGAAGGGTTTTCAGCAGGAGAATGAAGCATAGCAGAAAAAGATTTGAGTAGAAGGTCCAAAGTTAGATTGTGCACTTTAGTGGAACTGAATCCAAGCATTTGTAGATGTTATATCCTTAATTCAATTTTTTTTGTAATCTATATTATAATTGTATGGCAGTGAGCCTCCTTCTTGAGTAGTGAGCTCCAGGTAGTGTGCCTGAATGCAACTGCATTCCCCTCTTTTATTTTACTTTTAACAGAGTAAACTTTGTGGATTAATCTCCACCGTGGTTTTTCCCCTAACAGGGTTTCCATGTAAAAATATCTGGTGTTATGGTGATTATTGATGTGACTGCATGTTTTCATCTATTATGTGCTGCTAATGTTATATGAAGTTCTATTATTGTTGTTGATGGTTTTTAGATCTATTTTGTAAATTAAAATTATTGAACACTGATTCACCCCCCCCTCTCAGTGTTCCTTGCATCCAACAATTGGTATTAGAGAAGGTTCCTCTTCTGAAGCTTAGCAGCTTGAGGTGAATCTTGAATTACAATGGATGTTGGTGGTCTTCAACAACAACTGATGGTGGCACTTGATGATCTTGATCAATCTAAGGTAGAGGTCATGGAACTTAAGGAAAATTTTGCAGATGCTGAAAAATTCATTCAATCATTGAAGGACAAGATAAATGACTCAAGGGAAAAGAGAAAGGAACTATGTGATCAATTGAAGCAAAAGGAAAAAAAGGTCTGGATGATGTCCATTTAAATCAAACCCTAAAAAAGATAACAGGAGAATGTGAGAAGCTAGCCAAGGACTTGATGCAACTCTAAGACTTGAAATGGAATTTGTGGCAATGAAGTTTACTAAAGAGATTGAGCGAAGAAAGAAGAATGAGGAGAATTTGGCCCAGTCCTTGAAAGAAAAGTCTGAAGAATGCAGAAAAATTAACAATAGATTTATCCAATTGGAAATTAAATTGCAACAATCCAGAAACAATGAACGAGAGCTCGAGAGATAGATAGTCATTCTTGGAAAGAGCTTGTTACTACAAATGAATTCAAAGAAAAGTTCAGGATAAGTTCTACCAAGCTTGAAGAAATAACCAAAATTTAGAAGCATATAAATGAAAAGCGAAGTCTTGGATATGAGAAGGGAGAATACTCCGGATGTTAACAAAAGAATCCTGAAAAGAAAAACAAAGGAAGAAGTCATTCGGTAAGGCAACCTAATGCTCAAAGATTTAATGGATATTGCTTTTCTTGTAATAAATTTGGACATATGGCTTCTCAGTGTAGAAGGAAGATAAAACCTAATACTCTATCATTTTCTAGTCAATGTTTCAAATGCAAGTTTGGTCATAAGGCTTTAGAATGCAGGAGTATGACTGCCAGTACTAGTAACATTAAATGCTATACCTGTGGAAGATTTTGACATGTTGCTAATCAATGTAGGTCAGGAGGAAATCAATGGAATGGATGGTATAGGTAGAAAGGTCCAGTATGTTTCAATTGTAACAATCTTGGTCACATTTCAAAGTTCCACCAGAATAGTAACATGAATAAAAGAGGTCTGGTCTACCAAGGAAGAAATTCAAAGAAAGACAACAAAGGAAAAGAAAAAGCATATGTGGAAGAGATAAGAGACTAGATGAAGAAGACATGGGTGAAGAAAAGTGAAATGGATGAAGGAAATAAAGTTGTACCAGAAGATCCCTCCAGTAGCTCCTCTAGCAATTGATATCAAGCCAATGGCCTAGTGAGAGTTTTTCATGAAAATTCATTGCCCCCCTATATTGTTGGCATCAAATCTCTGGATGTCACCAGTTGTTGTGTTATCCATTGATGGAAGTATTTGCAATGATATGATGAACTGGTCGAAAGGATATGAGTCTGAAGTTAAATTCTTAGCTTGTTGTCTGAGTTTGGAGTGTAACCAGAACTTCTAGGGAAACACATTTATTGCAGAAAAAAGTAAAGTTATAAAAGGGAATTTTGAACCCTATTTCGGCACCAAGTATTGAAGGAGAACAATTCGAGAGTATTTTTCTATAAAATTTCAAGGGAAAAAGGTCATTCTAGTAGAAAATCTCTAGGTATTCCTGCTAATCATTGATTTTAGATCTATTTTGTAATCGATGGAACTCTGTTTGGAGCGAAACATGAAGCAAATCAAAGGTACCATAACCCTAGATGAGTATAGCAGCCAAAAGATTAGGGATGAAAGAAATTTGTTGTCGCTCACCGATGTCAGAAGGCTTGAAGGATCAAAGCACAAGAATTTGGATATTTGGAATGACTATCCTCATTTCGTCAATGTAGAAGTGATTATGTTTTTCCTGAACAAATTAGATGGTGATATTATCAATTTGGATAAATCATATCAAATTACCAAGGATGTAATCAGAAATTTAACGGGCTTATGCAATGTTGGTGATGTACCAAAGAAAAAGTTGATTCGTAATGTGGAGACCGTAAAATCCCTAACTAGAATAAGGGGAGATTAGAGGGCTCTAATAATTTCAACGATTAAAGACCCTTTAACAAGGTATGTGGCTTATGGAGTCTCATACAAAATTTATTTCAGAAACCAAGAAGGATCAACCTCAATAGGTGCTGCATATATCGCCCACAAAATGATAATTGAGAATGAGGACTTTGATCTATGTAGTCTATTGAAGGAGCAACTGTTGGAGAATGTTCAATTAATGAAGGATATTGGCTACCAATTCAGGTTTGGTACTCTGGAAATATGTATTATGATGTACTTTCTAAACTATTTTCCATTGAAGGACAATGTAGTGTGGAGAGAGAATATGTCGATTTGTAAGCAAATCTTTAATCATTACAATTCTTTTGAAAATTGTGAATAAGTGTATGAAAGTTTCTTTAGAAAGGTATTAGAAAGGTTTGGAGAAGGTGTTGTCCCTCTTTTGACAAAAATAACTGAATTTGGACCATCTTCCAGAAAAGGAGAGAAAAAGCAGAAGAGAGAAAGAGATACAACTGGTGTCACTCCTCCGGCACCCAAGTCTGCAAAGTTTGAAGAAAAAGGGAAAAGTCAAGTGGTTGTGGATGTAGAAGATGAAGTTTTTGAAGAATATGTTCCCAGAGATCAACTGAAACCAGATGAACCAGAAATAATAATTGTTGAAGACAATGATGAGGAAAGTACTTTGTTTAAGACAAATATAATGCAAATCATTCAGGATGAGGATGGTATGCAAAAGATATCCAGTATATGGTTAAATGGACCATCCTATGAATAGGATTTTATTGAAAACACTCTGGAAAGGTACTTTATTGATAACAATATTGAGTTGGAAAGTCTGCAGGATGTTCTCCCGGAAGAACTCATTGAATGTGTCAAGATATCTACGGAGTCTGTGCCCTTGGAAAGGAGGGAAGAAGAAATGATTTCTCATTTAAAAATGCAATTTAGATTGTCTCTTTCTAGATTGAAGAAGAAAATGAGTGAGCTGAGACATTGTATTGATTCAGAAAATAAAGTCTTTAACTATTGTCTGAGGTGGACTCATGTGGTAGGAAAGTACAAGGATAAGCTTGAAGAGATTGAAAGTGAGCTTGTTAAGACTGGACCAAATTACAGTATGCTCTTGGATAATAATGGAGATGTGAAGAAGAAAGTTTATGATTTATAGATTGAGCATGCAAAATTTCATACTACTAAGAATGCTCTCATTGATGCTTTCTGAAAAGTCAAAGATATAACTGAAGGGAGATTAGAACAAATGATTGAGATTCTTAAATTAGGAGAAAAACTGGAAGAAGTAATCACTATTCTTGAGCTCTTGTTCAAATAATCAATAGAACAACCTGATCATAGCCATTGGGATTATGGTGGATTCTTGGAAGAAATTCCTTCCATAATTGAAAGCTAAGTATAAAATAATTTTCTGAATTTTCATAGCAGTTGTCAAATTTTGGTCAATTTTTGTATCAATATTTGGAGAGAGAATGGAGTAAGAGATAGTGCAGTAAAATATTTCAAAGGAGAGGATAAGGAAGAGAAGTGTAGAGCGGATGTAGTAGATCTTTTTCATTGATGTCAAAGGGGGAGAGAATGAAATGAAAAATTTCTTGACATCAAAAGGGGGAGTAGTAGTTTTGGATTTGATATCTTTTTTTTTGGTTTTGACACTTAGTCAAATTTTCATTAAGTGTTGCCATCAATGCCAAAGTGGGAGATTGTTGGAATATGGCTCTAAGAGATCGGTTTTGGCTACTTGTGTTGTCATTGATGGCAACTAGAGTCTATAGTTTGGTTTGCAGTATCAGTTGCGCTTATATCGACATAGAATCTAAGTCTCCTACTAATAGAGAAAGTGAAGAACAAGACATCCAGTTGGTATGTTGATCCGACTACATCACCGGATCACTATTTTGAAGTGTGGGTCTCCAAGGAAGTTTTCTTAGCTCGTACACTATTCTACTGAAGAATTTTTGTGGTGTTGCATTGATCATAGTTCAAGTTAAGAGGTTCGGTGGCATGATTCATGATCTATTTTTCATTGTGGCCGACATACTCGATGTGGTGAATCACGGATGTATGTGGAATAATTATTTTTATATCTCTTATGTTTAGAACCATGGTGTTGGTCCCTTCTATAAGTCTAGCCAACTTATGAAGGTACGCTTCATTTCTAATTAAAGATTTAAGGCCGACATGGCCGATATAAGCAAATAATATTATATTATGTTGAAAGGCCGACATGTATTGAATTTTTGGGTTAGTGGATATATAAGGAAGATCGGTAATTCACTTTGTGTATGCGTAATGTGAAGAGAGATGTATATGTGTGCAAAAAAGAGTAGAGCAGTTGATTGATTGCATATTAGTTGTGCTACTGAAGGGTTTTCAACAGGAGAATAGAGCAGAGCATAACAAGATTTGAGTAGAAGGTCCAAAGCTAGATTGTGCATTTCAGTGGAACTGAATCCAGGCATTTGTAGATGTTATATCCTCAATTAAATTTTTGTTGTAATCTATATTATAATTGTATGGCAATGAACCTCCTTCTTGAGTAGTGAGCTCTAGGCAGTGTTCCTGAATGCAATTGCATTCCCCTCTTTTATTTTACTTTTAACAGAGTAAACTTTGTGGATTAATCTCCACCGTGGCTTTTCCCCTAATAGGGTTTCCACATAAAAATATCTGGTGTTATGGTGATTATTGATGTGACTACATGTTTTCATCTATTATGTGCTGCTAATGTTATATAAAGTTCTATTATTGTTGTTGATGGTTTTTAGATCTATTTTGTAAATCAAAATTATTGAACTCTGATTCACCCCCCCCCTCTCAATGTTCCTTGAATCCAACATCTTAAAGGGTTCATAATGGGCTTCTATGAAAGATTAAACCTAGAATTATGCAGTGTATTAATGGAGTAAATTATGTACATGATTGAGGGAGAAAAGTAAGCAATAATTGTTAAATATTTTGAATAGATGTTAAAATCAAGCTATTGATCCATGAACACTAAATAAATTAGCATCATAACTTGCACCATGATAAGTGTAAACCTATAGGAGTAAACAACTTGCCACTGCAAAAGGAACATAGTATTATAATAGAAAATGGGCACATAATTGGGAACTTAAGAAAGAGAAAAAGGCACGAGCCTTTAAAATAATGATATGTGATTGTGTTCATAAAGGCCTACCAAAGCCACACTAGACAAAATAAGTTTCCACATATGTCATATCAATCAATAGTAGATCTTGACAATTATTCACACTTGCTGATATAGATCATATTGGATAGTAGCAAATGAAAAGATTGTCAATAGAACAAATTTTAGGGTACAAAGACCACTTTGTGCTAGCTCCTTAGGCAATATCCTATAATAGAAATAAGTGCATCTTAGAAGTTACCAACTATCACAAATTGGTCAACACAAATTTAGAACATAGGGCACTAAGCAAGGTTAAAAGCATTGTTTTAAATGGTTAAGACATATAGTTAGTAAGGCATAATATGTTCTTAGAGAGGAGTGACAAGTGAGATTTTTGACTAAACAAACTTGCTACTATAGATGATAGTTTACACTAGCTATTTATCAATAAACACACAATATAATGGATTTAATTTAATTGATTAATAGTGGAGAGTACCAAGTCAAGATAAAAATTTAAAAAATAATGTAAAATTTTGAGTATTAAAACTAAATATAAAGGGTTTTTCTAGAGTTTTAACATAGTTTTAAATAATGAAGGTTCAAGTTTTACTTATAACAAGTTCCAATAAATAACAACATACTTTTTTGATATATCATCAATAAGAGGTCAACAAGGGTATTCCTTGGAATAATGATGAATATAAATCCAATATTGAAGAAATTCTACTCATTTAGTCATAGAAAAAGGTGATCTGGATATCCTCGCTTCTTAGGATTCTCTATAGAACTACAATTGATTCTAGGAAAATTCTATAGTTCTATATCACTTTCATGCCAAACAAATTTGATATGTAACCCAAACAAATAAACCTCAAAATCATGGGCTTTTGTAATCAAACTTGTGATGTTTATTATGCATTGACTATGAAGGATTGCCAACATCTAAAAAAGACTTGGCGAGATCACCAAAAGATAAATGCTAAGTTATCCTAGGTAATCCTTCTTGATTGGACCAACTTTATAGTCATGAAAATGATTCAAGACAACAATATTGAGTCATGCAAATCTACTAGAATAAGTAAATGTAGGATTAGATTCCTTTTAGCACTACAAAATACTATGTTCCTAGAATGGTCCTCCTTGTAATGCATAGGTTTTCAATTGATTCTTGTTTGTTAATGTGTGCATATTGAATATCTTTAAATACTAAGAAATGATAACTAATATTGTAAGAATGTATCATCAACTCATAACAATAAACACACAATAAACACACAATATAATGGATTTCACTTAAGTGATTAATAGTGGGTAGTAACAAGTCAAGATTTAAATGTAAAAAATAATACTAAATGTTGAGTATTAAAACTAAATATAAATGGTTTTTCTAGAGTTTTAATACATGGTTTTAAATAATGAAGGTTCGAGTTGTACTTATGAAAAGTCTGAATAGATGACAACACATTCTTTTGATATATCATCAATAAGAAGTCAACAAGAGGTACTAAATTCTTGGAATACTGATGAACATAAACCTAATATTGAAGGAATTTTACTCATTTAGTTATAGAAAAAAGTGATCTAGATAGTCTCACTCCTTAGGATTTTGTATAGAACTATAATTGATTATAATTGATTACTATAATTGATTCTAAGACAATTCTATAGTTCTAGATCACTTCCATGCCAAATAAATTTGATATGCAACCCCAAAAAATAAACCTCCAAACCATGGGCTATTGTAATCAAACTTGTGGTGTTTGTTATGCATTGATTATCAAGGATTGACAATATCTAAAAATGCCTCAGAGAGATCACCAAAAAATAAATGTCAAGTTATCCTAGATCACCCTTATTGATTGGACCAGCTTTATAGTCATGAAATAATTAAAGACAACAATATTTAGTCATGCAAATCTACTAAAATAATTAGATGTAGAATTAGATTCATTTTAGCACTCCAAAATACGATGTTCCTAGAACGGTCCTCCTTGTGATGCATAGAATTTTCAATTGATTCTTGTTTGTTAATTTGTGCATATTGAATATCTTTAAATACCAAGACATGACAACTAATATTACAAAAATGTATCACCAACTCATAACAAAAAGTGGAATAAACAAGAGTTAAAATATTTAAACTTTAAATTGTTAAATTTCTAGATCAATTCCACGTGGTGTAGGATTGATCTTGAATACCATGGGATTCGCTTAGAACAAGAAAATGCAAATATTGCGGTGGAGAAAAAATGCATAAAAATGGATGCAAAGATAGATGTAAGAAATGACTAAGTATTCAGATATGTACATCTATAAATAAAAAAATATAATCAAATAATATAAGAATAATTGTAAAAAGTGAAAGACAAAATATTGAAAAATAAACTCAACCTACTCTTTATCAATATATAATTGTGTTTAAAGCATCCTTTGCAAGGCAAGAGGTCACAAGGTCTAGTTTCTCCTCCATTCCCATGGTGCCGTCACCGGTCATGTGAAAAATATTTACCAAACGTACTGCAGTTTATAGGGGGCTACCCGACTCCTACAATCTATATATATATATATGTATTCAACCGGAAATTGGCGATGGGTATTCAAATTTCACAATTGGGTTCCTTATGTCACTCAGTTGATAATCTTCGTTTTATATGTACTAAGTTAAATACTCGTGCAATTTTGTTTGAATGAGACTTTCACTACACTGAGTTAATATGGATCCGATCTCATTACATAAACCAATTAAAACCAGCAAGAAAGGGTGATCAGAGAGCAAAGAGGAAAGTTATTCAAAATACACCCGATTTCCATTTGACACCGATTAAGGATTATGTATAAGCTGGTTAAACCAGAAAGTTGAGCAAACAAAAACTCTCGAATCCAATTAGATACTTTAAATCAGTTTAATATTGAAAAAGGATGTTAGTCTAATGCAAAGAAGCTCGTACCAACAAAAGGCCTCTGACATGTTTTATGGATCCAATAAAACTGGAGATATTCTGCTAGTTTGATCTTGCTCTTGTTTGAATCGTTGGTACAACTCTCATGTCAGGCAGAGTACTAAGAAGGTTCATTTTATACCAACAAAATCTCAGATTTCATATTTTTCCTTTGGATGTAATATGAATGCTCATTGAATCAGAATCAATGACTGTAAAATGGAATCAGGATGGTTGAAAACGTCACAAGTTTGAAAGCATGTGATGGATGGTATCCCATCACAATCTGCCAATGTCTTGTTTTGAAGAACCAAACAGACTTCTACGGCTGCTTTTGAATATGGTTAGTTTTTGCTTGGCTCTATCTATCTTGATCTATATGTCAACTTTGGAGTATTGGAGAAAACAGGGACGAAGGCCATTGTCTTGGAGTACCTGATAATTAAAAAAGTGCTGTGTATCTGGTGACAGTCAGTTGCTTGCAAACCAGAATTTGATGCCTAGTGACAAGGAATGTAATAAATAGAGAAGTTTTCAATATTAAAGAAATGGAGTTCTGATTCTACCCAACTGCTTACATGTCATCCTATTCAATAATTCTGACAGTAATGGGCTTTTGACATATCTCATGTGATATAATGAGGCAAACATTGTTCAAATATCTACAAACATCTCTTGGAGATAATTAATTCAGACAAGAACTTTATTCCTGATCCAGATCTCTTGGATCTACAAACATCTCTTCTTGCAACCACCAAACATATTTTATTTTTCAAGGGTAAAAATTCAGACGTCTAGATTTGAGAAATTTTGAATACCAATTTAGATTAAGGGGAAATTTATTGTTTTTAGGTAAAAACCAGAAGAAATAAGAAAACATAAAGGGAGAATGTAGGAGTAAGGTTGTGTAGGAGAATAGAGTGTAGGAGTAAATAGGTCATCACCTGATATTTAATTAATCATTAATTAATTATTATACACATTTTACTTTAATTACTTAAGCTAGATTTAGGGATTACTTTTTAATTATTAGATTGAGCTTTATTTAGAACATGTTTTATTCAATCTAATCAAACGCTCATCTAGAGTTTGCTTTTTTGCTTTTATAATAAGCATTCACCTTTCATTGTAATCATGTATTAAGGTTATTGCATCAATACAATTTCTAAGGTTGTTGAGCACATCATCTTTCTTTGATCTCTCTTTTGTGATAAGATAATTGCTTGCATGTGACTTCTAGAAGCTGTGGGATTCAATCATCAACTCTAACATAGAGTAGAGAAGAAATACAACATCTACAATTAAGCACAAAGTAGTAGCTCCAAAACAAACCATAGAGTATAACAACACTTTGGAACAATAAAAAAACACTATAGTTCTAGCATAGAGAGCATATATTGTGACAGCTTCAAAGTTGTTTTTAAAGACATTCTTGTCATCAAATTGTAAACATTTTCTAAAATATATTTTAGAATAAATAGAAAATATATATTTTTATTTTTTAAATGTATTATTGTCATTCTTCGGTCTCTATTATTTTTTTCCTTGCTTCATTCTAGCAAAGTCACAAAAGAGTTGTAGCCTCTGTAGTTGTTTGTATTCTTTACCAATAGATTGTTATAAAACCAAAAACTCTAGTTTTTTTTTTGGGTAATAAGTGTTTTCTTGAAATTTGTTAGCATGGTTGGATGTGACAATAAGAGTTGGCAAAAGCAACCAATTTTTTATTGTCAAAATTATGATGTATGGGCAAAGGAGATGAAAATCATTATGGTCAAAAATAACTTGTGAGAGTTTGTGACCAATGATTTCATAGATGTAGCTAACCCAACAACTTATGCAGTTATTGGCGAATGCACAAAAGACCCAATCGAAAGAGACCAAAATAAAAGATGCAAAATCCTTATGTTTGATAGAGGTAGTTTTGACAAAAGCTATATGCTCCATAATAGCAACGACAAACTATATAAAGGAGACTTGGGAAATACCTCCAAAATAACTATAAAGGGGCTCATAAGGTAAGGTTAGTTAAACTCCATCTACTTTAGAGAGATTTTGAAACTCTTCAAATGAAAGATGAAGAGTCTATTTCAAATTTTCATACAAGATTTTCCACCTTAATAAGTCAACTAATAATTAATGGTAAAGCTATTGAAGATTAGAGAATTGTTGAAAAAATTCTTAGGATTTTATTCCCTCAAGATTCGATTCAATATTCATTGCAATAAACAAGACTAAAGCCCTCTCAAAGGTGACTATGGATGAGTAGAGAAAAATATTAGTAACTCAAACTAGGGGTTTGATAAAAGTAATATGAACAATGTTATGAGTACATCAAGTATGGTGATTTTGCAAGTTAATGTAGAAAGAGGTTAGGTGACCAATCAAAAAAAAGTACAAACATGGCTAATGAGAAAGAGGTTGAACTTGGGTAGTCAAAAAAATTCATCATGTGCAATATTAGTGTGTAGGGTAGGATTGGAGTTTGGTTCCTAAATAGTGGATGTAGCAATGACATGAGTGGAAATACAAAATTGTTTGCATTTATTAATAAGAACCTCATGTCTAAGATAAAAATTAGGAACAATGAAATAGTTCAAATAGTAGGCAAAGGTCCTATTATGATATGCAACAAACATGGTGAAAAAACAATAATAGAGAATTTTTATTATTCCCTAAACACAAAACATAATTTCCTAAGTGTTGGATAGCTGGTCCAAAAAGGCTACAAAGTATTGATGGAAAATGGAGAGTGCATTATCTTCGATAAAAATGGGAGCAAGAACAAGATAGTATTAGTCCAAATGATAAAAAAACCATGTTTCTTTTATATATGCAAATTGATTTCTCAACACAATTTGTAGCTACTCCTTCCAAGTATGAGAAGAATATAGTAGCACCTCAAAAAATAACCTTTAGAATAGTCATCAAGGACCCCTCTAGGATTTGGCATATAAGGTATGTACATTTATTTTAAATTCTACACTTAATATATTTTCCAAGAAGGATATGGTTAGGGGATTATCAACCATGGTAGACCTTGAAATAAAATGTAAAGCTTGAATTTTATGTAGCCAAAATAGGTAGCCCTTTCAATTAGGAATGTTTAGGAGGGAAAGACACCATTAGAGTTGGTGCATTTAGACTTATGTTGTACCATACAAACTCTCACCCTAGACAAAATCAATATTTTATAACCTTTATTGATGATTACAACAAGAAGATGTGGGTCTACTTATTAAAGCATAAATATAAAGTATTTGAGAAGTTCAAAGAGTTTAAGGACCTAGCTAAAGAAAGCTCTTTATGAGATTAAACAAGCACCATGGGTATGGTTCATTAGAATTGATTCATATTTGTTAAGAAATAACTTTAGCAAAATAAATAGTGAGCCCACTCTATAAAAGGAAAATTCATGGTATGATTTTAATTATTATTTTATTTGTAGATGATTTAATTTTTATGAGGAATGATGTTTTCCTCATTGTTAATTTCAAGTAATCCATGAAAAGAGAGTTTGAAATGATAGACTTAGGTATGCTAAGATATTTCCTTGGAATTGATGTAAAACACATGGATTTAATGGTATTTTTATTTCTCAAATAAAGTATGATACAATTTTTTTAGGAGTTTTAGAATGTTGACTAATAGGCTTGCACCAACACCAATAGCTAGAAGTTTGAAATTAAGGAAGGAAGATTGTGTAGTAGTAGTGTAAACCTAACCTTGTACAAGAGTATGGTTTGAAGTTTAATATATTTAATAAAAATCAAGTCTAATATAATGCATGCAGTAAGTCTTATTTCTAGATTCACAAAGACTCCAAAAGATACACATTGATAAATAGGCAAAAGAATCCTAAGATGTGTCAATGGCACCAAGGGTTATGGTATTTTATAGTGCATCAAATGAATTCAATCCCATAAGATATATTGATTGTGATTGGAAAAGCAATGTAAATGAAAGGAAGAGAACATTAGGATATGTTTTTCATTTGTGTTCAAGAGTTATTTCATGGGCATCCAAGAAATAGGTCATACTTTCTCTTTCCATAATATAAGTTGATTATATTATAACAAATACAACATATTAGATTATTTGGCTCTATATGATGTTAATAGACTTAAAGGAAGGAAAAGAAGATAGTACAACCATATATTGTGATAATGTGTCATCAATATCCCTAGCAAAGAACTTGATATTTCAAGGATGATGCAAACATATTGAGATCTAATATCATTTCATAAGGGAGCTCGTAGAACATAGAGAAATCAAAAGTTCAATTTTATATATTCAAGTAGTAATTAATAGATATTTTCACCAAGACACTCTCAAAAGATAGTTTTAAATACCTAAGAAGTAGTTTGGGCATCATGGACATAGTGGAAGAAGCTTAGGACCCTTCATAGTTAGCGTGAAAAGTCACATGCAATTAGCTATGGAGAGCTTTGAAATGCATTGTCTACTCCAAAAATATACAATGAACATGAAAGAGACTCAAGATTAAGAGGGAGTGTTGGAAATGCATTTAATCCTAAGTCAAAGAATTAATTTTGACATGTAATTTATCCCTAAGCTAGATCTCTTATATCTAAAAAGATCCCTTCCCCTTGCAACTACTAAACATCATTTAATTTCGGAGGCTAAAAATTATGATGCCCATATTTGAATTTTTTTGAATAATAGTTTAGTTTTAGGGGAAGAAAACAAAAAGGAATAGTTTAGAGGGAGTAGGTTTGTGTAGGAGAATAGAGTAGAGAAGAAAATACAATAGCAATAGTAGCTATAGTTAATCATATAGTAGTAACTCCAAAATAAAATGGAAGACATGGCAATGCTTATAATAATAAGCACATCCAACAGCTTTAGAGCTATTTTGAAAAAATTCTTGCAATCAAATTATAAACATTTTGTAAAAAGATATTTTGGAATAAATATAAAATATATTCTCTATTTTTTCAAAGTGTTGTTCTCCTTCCTTGGTCTCCATTACTTTTTTTCTCTTTTCATCCTAGCAAAGTGGAAATAGAATTTTAGTCTCTACAGTTGTTTGTATTCTTTGTCAGCAAACAAATTAACTTAGACTAATAAAAATGATAAAAGTGTGTAAAACAATATTATTTTAGGAAATTAAATGTAAAGAATTAGGGATTTTAGTTATGGGAAGAATGAAAAATAATAATTTTTATGTAGTGTAAATTGAATTTGTTTGGTATAGAATGCAAGCACTCTTAATTTAAGTAGAATTATAAAAATCATAGTATGGATCAAATTTGTAACCCATAAATTTGAGGTGGTTCAATGTATACATCTATTAATTGACTCACCTCAAATTCTATTTTTAATTTATTTTTAAGAGCTAATAGTATTTAAAAGTACCTCAGGGAGATTATTGGATCATAAGGTCCTAGTTTTCGTAAGTTAACTCCCTTAATTTGATCAACTCTTACTATCATAAAATCGATTTATTAAAACACTCTTTAATCATTTAATTGTCCTATAATGATTATATGCAAAGTTAGATTCCTTTTGATTATCCAAAGTAAAGTGTTCTTAGAATGATAGTCTTTGTAATGTGTAGTAATTTAATAAATAATTGATTATCCCAACATTATCCCAACATTCTCCCATCAAATGTATGCACTACATAAGTGGTCAAATATGTTGAGAGACAAGAAAAAACATGTAAATTGCATGAAATGAATATAATCTTGTAACCATCTTGTATCAATTAATGATAATAAGTTTCCATAATCCATATCATAAATCTGTGTAGCTTCTGGATTGGATTGTGTCAAATTTTTTTGCATCAATGTTTTGGATCACACTCTGTGATCCATCATCAGGATGAGAGAGAGTAAGATGAGAAGAAATGGATAATTGTAGACTTAGACAAGATAAAAAGCAGAGAAGAGGGGGGAGGAAAGGTTACACGCAAACCAAGGACAAGAAAGGAGATAAGAAAGGAAAAACACACCAATTAGAATAATGAAAAAAGAGACCACACATGAGAAAAGAAAGAAAAATAAAAATAAATCAAAAATCAAAAACCTCAAACTTGAAGAAAAATAAAACAAGTTTAAAATAAATAAAGAAAGGAGAAACAAGGGAAAGAAGAAAAAAAGGAAACACCTACCCGGAATACACCTACAAATACCCACCCACACAAACACACTTAAAATAATAAGAATAAAGGAACCTCAAAACTTGAGGAGAAAACAAAAAACAACAAGACCAAACTAAAAATGAAGAAAAATGTAAAGGAATGAGGAGAACTAAAAAGAAAAGTAGAGGCAAGAAACAATGAAGAAATAAATAGGAGAAGAAAAACATTAAAGAGGACAATAGAATAGAAAATATATGCAAAGACATTGAAAAGAATGTAAATGAAGAAAAAAGAGACAATGACTAAAACTAAGAATACAAATAAAAGAAGAAAAAGAAAATAAGTTTATCTATATAGAGACAACGATTAAAGAAAATATATAAATAGAGACAACGAATAAACAAAATATAAATAGATAAAAGACCAAATAGAGATACATCAATGTGCTTGATCTATACAAAAAAAGGTTCTCTACCATTTTTTTAACACTCTAATTGTCACACTAAATTCTACTCCAACCTAATATCTAAACAATTTCCTTGATTCTAGATATCCTTCTTGCAAGCCCAATTAGCTACCATTTTCTCTTCCTATGTGTCAAAAGTGTATTTAAAAGAGCAATCACAATATATCTCACTCATCCAACCAACTACACCACAAAATAGGGTAAACACCTAGTCATAGGTATACCTTCTATCTATATCTCCTGCCTAATCAAAGTTCACAAATATATCTATATCCACTTTGATGCTCAAGGATTTTCCTCCCTTGTAGTAAAATCAACTTTAAACATTTCTTAAAGACATAAATATCCTCTTCATCATAATCCAATTGTTTCCTATAATGGACACATATACCTTCTCAAGAGTCACACTACTTGTTAATATTCTATAACTTAGATCCCCTCTAAATCTTTATATACAAGAAATTAGTGCCCACACCTAACCATTCAAGCCTAAGGTCAAACACAAAAAAAAAGGACAAATGCATTTCCAAAATATCTAAGCTTCTCAATAAGAGAGAAAATATAACCAACATCTATTTCCCAATGAATAAGTTTACCCTTAACCACTAACCATGCCCAGTACTTCTCAAATATATCCTTACAACTACCTACACTATCCTAGATTGATACATTATAAGATAAAAAGAAAAAATAGGTTTCATCTATAAATTAGGTGGGCTATAATGTATATTAGGTTAAATTCTTTATCAAGTGGACCCCATTAAGAGTAGGGGCATGATATTGTTCCTTTTCCTATATTTTTATATAACTCTTTATAAAAAAATTCCTCATAAATTCTATTTTGAACTCATATCATGGTCACCATCTTCAAGCTAGAAGGAAATTTATCACAAACATATATGTACCTAAACAAAATCTCTCACTAAAATATGATTTAGAGCCTCTTGTGACAACATAGTTTATTTTCTCAAAACTAGAAGGCATAACTTTGTTATTCCTACATGTTCTTTATCTATTACTATCAACCATTCTAGATATTTATATAGTCAACCTCATCCTTCCACCCTTCCACCTTTTCCCACCATTCCCAAATATGATTATTATAGTGGGTAGGATGGGTTAAATACCTTTAAATGGTTTTATAGGAAATTATGTTATTTCCTTGAAATTTTGGGAGTTTTCCTATGACCTCATTTGGCATAAGATTTGATAGCTATGAATTCCATGAAATTTTAAGTGCCTATACCTATGAAGGTAAATATTGCCTCCTAAATTATATTTTGAATTGATTCACTATATTTTTGGGGCCCAAATATAATGGATTTCTTCAATTACCTTAGGGATAGAATCTTGGATTAGAAACTTGGTTGATATTTTGAAGTTACTTAGTGAGAGGAATCTACATTCTTAGCATAGCTTTGTTCTTAGATTTATTTTTTTTATATTTTCAAGACTCTTCCTATTTATATTATCTTCTTTATTTATCTCAAGATGAGAATCATCATATCCATTTTTTTGTCTCTTTTTGGAACTCAACATCTTAAAAATTTAACCCCTCCTTTTTTTATACAATATTATGCATTATTGGATTAAGGGTTCTTGGTTTAGAGTTATGAATAGGGGATATAGGTTGGAAATTCAATATTGATCTAAATTATTGATCAAACCTAGCATACTCATCTCAAGTCTTAATAATTTCTAATTAAATTATAAAAAATTAGATCATGATTTTCAACCTTCTTTCCGTAATTTAGCATTTTAGAAACTAATATATTATAGTAATATCCTACATATTTTATAGGCTCATGTCTATGTGATTTTCCTACTTCAAACTCATTTGGATAGAAAATATAATTCATACCTATTTTTGATATTTCCATGTAGTTTTATTCTTTCACTCAAGTTTTGGTGTCAACTTCATGTTTGGGTTGATGTTAAACACTAACCTTCATCACCCATCTTCAAATTTTCATTAAAACAAGTCTTTTCAACAAGATCATTCAATAAAGTCACCACTTATTTTAAGAGTAGAAAAAATTTGGAATAAAAAATCAATGAAACACAAAGAACATGAAAAGTTATCTTCATTGAAACTATTAAAGGAAAAATTTAAAAAAATTATTCAAATATTTGGGGATTTATCCATGTTTTAAGAAGAATTATTATAAGTCTTTCAAAAGTTGTGAAATCCATACATATTGTATAGAAGGGTAAAAGTACAAACCTATGTAACACTTTCAGCCAGCTAAATAGTTTTGAGTAAAACAGTTTCACCCAAAACTACATGGCCTATACATGGCACATAGAGTTTTTGATGCAGGAGCATCCAAGGTAAATAACAATCCTGCATCTTCATTTCTGTAATTATTGATCAAATAAGACCAATGCACGTCTCATTGACAAGACATTTGTGCTTTGGTGGAACAATTTCTTCGATCCCCTCGACAGTCCGTTGAGTGCCAAAAGAAAAGAAAAATTCGGCTAAGTCATATCTTGAGCGACGTTTTTCTAAGTTTCTCTAACTTACCAGTTCAAGGCTTTTGACTAAGTATAGTTGTAGCTATGTTTTTGGCATGTGGTCTAACTCGGGTGGTGTTTTGCTATGTTTTGCTAACTCCCCATCCTATAGCACTAGTATTGTTTTGTCCAATTTTATGAACTGATGAAGATTGCACTTTAAGGTTGGCAGTGTTTTCAGGAACATGTCTAACTTACTATTCAACAAAGAAAAGTGAAGTGTGGACCTAGCGGTGTGTGTGAGCTTTATCGATGTGACATGGTGGTTACAAAGGGAGATGAGCCAGGGTCTTGGTGACATTTTGATGGTGGAAGATAAATAGATATAGTCAATGATAGTGGATGGTGAGTGTGGTCACGACACCTAGCAAAGTGATATTCAATGTATTCCACATCGTTGTTGTGGAATACATAATCATTGACCGACTTGGTGGAGCTACTGATAACAAGGCAATGACATTGTGATTCTACAACATGAGGAGAGATGAACGCCAAGGGATACATGATGAAGGGATGCAGTATATATTATTGGCTTTAGTTTAGAGTAGGGTGGAGTGTGGAGAGTAGGGAGGAGTGTTCTATAGAACAAAGAATTGCTCTATAATTAAGAACTTCTGCATGTATTACACATATGCTCCAAATAAATAAAATGAGGATTGCTTTGTCAATCTATGTTGTGTTATAATTTGTGTTGGTTGCGAGACTGTGATGACCTGATAAGGTCCTCCGGTCTCAACTGCATCAGGTGGTATCAAAGCAAGGTTTACTCTTGGGAAGGAGTCAAGCAATTACAAAGTCCTATAGAGAATTTTTTTTGGGTAAGCGAATGAGAGGGAAACATGTAGCTGCAAAGGACTTGCGTAAGATGGCACAAAGAGGTTGTGGCAAAGGACAAGGGGTACATAGAGAAATAGATCCTATCTTGATAGATATGTTGAGAGGGATTGCAACTAGATTAGAGGTTGTTGAGAATTCACAATGAAGAGGTCATCATGTCAATGATGTGAGTGATGAAGAAGAAGAAGTATAGGTTTAAGTTGAACGAGAACAACTAGAACTTGATTGAGGAGAAGAAAGGTTCATTCGAGCCCTAACCAAAATAAACACCAGACCCTATTTTGACCCTCTTGAGTACAAAGGGAACCTGAATTCTGATGAATTATTGGATTGGATTACTAAGATGGAGAAGTACTTAAAATTTGAAGGCACTGAAGATGACAAGAAGGTGAAATATGCCTGCACAAATTTGAAGGGGCATGCATCTCTATGGTGGGATCATTTGTAGACTGAAAGACAAAGGAGAGGTAAGGAGAAGATAAAATCATGGGATTGCATGGTGAACAAACTGAAAACAAAGTTCATGCCTATAAACTATTAGATAAGTCTATTTAGGAAATTATAGAACTTGAAGCAAAGAGAGTCCAATTTCAAGGAGTATATTGAAGAGTTCTATTGATTGAGTATTTGAGAAAACCATACTAAAGATGAGGATGAGAAAGTTGCAAGATATCTAAATGGTCTGTGAATTTCCATTCAAGATAAAATAAGTTTTCTCAAGTTGCAAAACATGGAAGAGGCTTATCAATGTGCCTTGAAACCTAGGGAGAAATTAAACAGAAAACAACAAAGCAATAACATGGGTAGAGGCAGAAATGCTTGCGTCCAAGGACAGAGCAATGGTGGAAGAGGATATTCTATCAAATGTGATGGAGAAGGTACCTCTCAAGACATGAGACATAGAGGATATTTTTGAGGAAAAGGGGAGTCATCTCAAGGTAGAGGTAATTTTGGAAGAGGAAGAGGTAGATGATTCATTGTTACATGCTACAAATGTGGAGAGATCAGGCACAAGTCTTTTGAATTCCCACAAGTTCAAGGTGGAGGCAAAGGAAAATAGGCCAGAGTGCATGTGGCCCAAGATGAAGATGAAATGGTGGAAACTTCAAAGCATGGAGAAGATCCAAAGGATGGAGAATCATTGATGATAAGGAAGATTTTGTTAAGTCCTAAGAAGGTAGAAGCAGAACCAATACAGAGAAGGAATTTGTTTAGAACCAAATGCAAGTAAGGTGGTAAGTGTTGTAAAGTAATTGTAGATAGTGGCAGCATGGAAAATATTGTGTCTGATGAAATGGTGAGGAAGTTGAAGCTAAAAACAATGAAGCATCCCAATCCATACAAGGTTTCATGGTTGTAGAAGGAGCATCAATCAGTGGTAAGAGAACAATGCTTGGTTAATTTTTAGATTGGTAAATACAAGGATGAAATACTCTGTGATGTAATGCCAATGGATTCCTATCATATCTTGTTGGGAAGATCATGGCAGTTTAACCGTTAAGTTGTTCATGATGGTAAGAATAATATATATACCATTAAGAAGGATGGTCAAGAATTTACTTTGAATCATATGAAGGATAAAGATGAAGATATAGAAGGTACCTCCAAGGTGTTTTTTGTCGCAGGAAAGTAGTTCCTGAAGGATATGAAGAAGGATGATGTTAGTTATGCATTAGTAGCATGACCAACTCAAAACTTGATAGAAAAAGATGAAGAAAAGCTACTGATAGAAATTCAAGAATTGGTTGATGAGTGTGTTGATGGAGTTACCAGATGGGCTGCCACCAATGAGGGAATCAATCACTGTATGGATTTGATTCTAGGTGTGAGTTTTCCAAACAAGGAACCTATAAGAGAGGGGGACCAACCACGTTCAAGGCCCCAGGTCATGGAGGTCCAAGAGCAGAAGGATAACCTAACTTACCTAAACTTAATGGGGTGTTAGGAAATGTGGGATGAGAATGATGAGGACTATAAGGTCCTTCAATAACTCTACAAACCCAAAATATAGGATAGGGCTAGGTGAGCTAGTTTTCGAGTTCAACACTATACCTCAGGAAGCTCTCTACTCGAGGATGGAAGCGTGGTCCCAGAGGACAACAATGCGGTGCACTAGTGTCTCTCAAGTGCGCTAGCGTTCATATGACCATACAACTAAAGAGACAAGGTCAAACTTAGGAAAACAAGCTAATGACCCAACTAACTACTATTAAAGGGCCAAAACAACACTATTAAGTAAACAAAATATGCTCTAATATGACAAAGTAAAAATGTAAGAGTTAGGGTTGCAAGAATAATCTCACAAATAAATTCATTCGCCAGCTAGCTCCCAAAAGCACGTCCACCTACACACAAAGAGGAGGAAAAATGTTGGGTGGATGTATAGGGGCCCACCTTAGTTAGACCCCCGTTTAGGTGTTTCCACCTCCACAAACAGCCAAGAAAGCAAGTATGATAAATAAAGTAATATAATAAAGAACACTAAAACACTACAAAATAGTAAATGTGCCTACTTAACCAAGTAATAAAGGAGAGGAATGAGAAGCTTACCACCTCCACCAAGAGCATTCAAGGCTAATGGAGGAGAGAATGAGAGTACTCGAGCCTCTATTGCAATGGTGTTGTCCCACACTTGCTCTACTAAAGTGATGGAGTTAAGTTATTGCTGCAATGGAGTGCAAAAGTGTTGGAATGCTTGAAGAGTGGTGAATTGAAAGCTTAGAGAATGCAAAATAAGTTGTGAAGAAGTTAAAATGCATGTAGAAGGAGGGAATTTGAAGGAAAGATGAAGAAAATGACCATATTCGGGTTGGTCGGCTGAACAGGGTGTTACAAGTCGACTACCAATGAGAAGTGTAATGCCTCTGTAGGTTCAGCCGTAGGAATCTTCCAGGGACATGAGCGCATCGCGTAGACATCTACACGCCACACGAGTGTCCCTGACAGAAATTCCCCCATTGACGCTCAAAATAGGTGCCAAGTGGAATGAAGGTAGCTGCCTTAGGTGTAATTAAGTCTCCGAACTTGGTTTTCTAAAGTGGAGTAAAGAAAAAGGGGAATTTGCATAAGGGGTGCAAATTCACTCCTATATAGCACCGTATAGGATGACACCACAAGAGAATGAAGAAATAAATAGACAATTCTAGGAGTTGTTGGACAAGGCTTTGATTAGGGAGAGTTGTAGTCCATGCTTTGTACCTATTGTATTAGCACCTAAGAAGGGAGGTGAATGGAGGATGTGTACAAAATCTCATGCCATTAATAAGATTAATATTAAATATAGATTACCATTGCCCATAATGGATGATTTAATGGATTATTTGAGTGGAGCAAGGTATTTCATAAAGATTGATCTAAAGAGTGGTTACCATCAAATCAAAATTTGTGAAGGGGATGAGTGGAAGACAACATTTAAGATGAAGGATGGACTGTATGAGTGGCTGGTCATGCCGTTCCTAGTACATTCATGAGATTGATGAATCAGGTGTTGAAGCCCTATCTTGGTAAGTTTGTCATAGTTTATCTTGATGATATTTTATTTTTCAGTAAAACAAAAGAACATTTAGAACATATTAGAACTGTTTTGCAAATATTGAAAGAAGAGAAGTTAATGATGAATCTGAAAAAGTGTACTTTCATGAAGGAGTTAGTGTATTTGGGATTTGTAGTTTTTGAGGAAGGATTGAAAATGGATCCTGAAAAAGTAAAGGCTATTGTTGAGTGGTCATCACCAAGGAGTACTTTTGAAGCCTGTAGTTTTCATGTATTATCAAGCTTCTATAGGAAGTTCATAGGAAATTTTAGTGGGATATGTGCTCCCATTACGGAGGTAATGAAGGGAACAAGAAAAGAGTTCCAATGGACAGTTGCAATAGAGAAGAATTTTCAGATGTTGAAAAGCAAGGTGATAGAGTAGTCATTGTTGGCATTACCAGACTTTGGGAAAATTTTCCAAGTGGATTGTGATGCAAGTGGAACAACAATTGGAGGGGTTCTTAGTCAAGAAGGAAGACCAATAGCGTACTTCAGCAAGAAGTTGAATGAAGCCAAGAGAAAATATTCAATGTATGATCAAGAGTTTTATGCGATTGTGCAAGCACTCAAGAAGTGAAGGCATTATTTATTACCAAAAGAATTTGTGTTGTATACAAATCATCATGCCCTGCAATTCATAAACAACCAAGGTAAGTTGAATCAAAGGCACATGAAGTGGGATGAACTCTTGCAGAGTTATTCTTTTGTGTTAAAACATGGAAGTGGTAAATCCAATAGAGTTCTGAATGCACTAAGTAGGAGAACTTTATTGTTGAGCAAGATGAGAGTGAATGTTATTGGTTTTGATTCATTGGGTGAGTTGTATGAGCACAAACCAAATTTTAGAGAGGCATGGTTAACATGCAAGAACCCAACTGAAATGGATCGAACTCCATGGTTGGAGTATTTCATTTAAGAGAACTTGTTGTTTAAAGAAAAGAAGTTGTGCATACCAAGAGGTTCCATGAGGGAGAATCTCATTAGAGAGAAGCATAGTGGTGGATTGGGTGGACATTTTGGAGAAGATAAGACAATTGCATTGTTGAATGAAAGCTATTATTAGCCAGGAATGAGTGTGGATGTTAAGAAAATGGTGCAAGGATGTAGAATTTGTCAGCATGCGAAGGGTATGAAACAAAATACCAGATTGTATCATCCATTACCAATTCCAGAGAGACCATGGGGACACATTAGCATGGATTTTGTTTTGGGACTACCTCAAACTCAGCGAGGCAATGATTCAATTTTTGTGGTTGTTAATAGATTTTCAAAAATGGCTCATTTTATCCCATGTTAGAAAATTGGTGATGCCTCCCATATAGCAAATTTGTTTTTCAAATAAATAGTTCGGTTGCATGGTTTGCCTAAGAGTATCATATCTGATCGGGATACAAATTTTGTTGGTAATTTCTAGTAGACATTGTGGAAGAAATTAGGCACACATTTGGGTTTCAATTCAGCCTACCATCCACAAACTGATGGACATACCAAAGTTGTGAATAGGAGTTTAGGTAATCTCCTTCAATGTTTGATTGGAGACAAACCAAAGTAGTGGGATTTTCTACTATCCCAGGTAGAGTTTTCCTATAATAATTCGGTGAATAGGAGTATTGGAAAAATTCCATTCAATGTGGTGTATGGTTTCAACCCTAGGGGAATAGATGAACTCAGAGATAGTGTAAACCTAGTGAAAACAAGTGTTGTGGTGGAGGATTTTGTAGAATATATCAGAGATTTGCATAAAGAAGTTAAAGAAAAGTTGGAGAAGAGTACAACTAAGTATAAAGAGTAAAATGATCATCATAGAAGAGAGCAATAATTTCATATTGGAGAACTAGTCTGGGTTCATTTAAGAAAGGAGAGGTTTCCACAGGGAACCTATAATAAGTTAAAATGGAAGAAAATAGGTCCTTTTCGGATCCTCTGTAAGTTTTCAGCCAATGCTTATGAAGTTGAACTTCCAGAGAATGTAGATATATCTCCTATTTTCAACATCACCAATCTGTACAAACATTTTGATGAAGAGACAAGTACTCAATCACATTTGCCTATTAATACAGATTGGGTAAACCAGCTAATAAAGAAGCAAACTGAAGAAGCAGATGTAATTTTTGATTACAGGGTTGCAAAGAAAAAATGTGGTAGAGAGTACCCAGAGTACCTGGTTCACTAGAAGGGAAAATTAGTAGAGGAAGCATCTTGGTTGAAGGTGCATGAGTTGGTTCAGTTTGGACTGTCAATTCCAAATTGGCACAAATGTTCCTAAGTCTTCATTCATGGAACATTTCTCCAACCCTATGTGTCTGATGTAGGAGCATCCAGGGTAAATAACAATCTTGCACCTTCATTTCTATAATTATTGATCAAATAATACCAGTGCATGTCTCATCGGCAAGACATTTTTTCTTTGGTGGGACAATTTCTTTGGTCCCCTCAACAATCTATTGAGTGCTAGAAGAAAAGAAAAAATTGGCCAAGTCATATCTTGGGTAACATTTTTCTAAGTTTCTCTAACTTACCGCTTCAAGGCTTTTGACTAAGTATAGCTCTGGAGGTGTTTTTGGCACGTAGTCTAACTCAGGTAGTGTTTTGCTATGTTTTGCTAACTCCCCACTCTATAGTGTTGGTAGTGTTTTGTCCAGTTTGATGAACTTATGAAGATTGTGCTTTAAGGCTAGTAGTGTTTTCAGGAACATGTCTAACTTACCGTTCAACAAAGAAAAGTGAAGTGTGGACCCGACAGTGTGTGTGAGCATTATCAATGTGACATGGTGGTTATAGAGGGAGATGAGTTGGGGTCTTGGCGACATTTCGATGGTGGAAGATAAACGGAGATGGTCAAAAATGGTGGATGGCGAGTTCGGTCATGACACCTGGAGGAGTGATATTCGATGTATTCCACATTATTGTTGTGGAATACATATTCATTGGCTGACTTGGTGGAGCTACTAATAACGAGGTAACTGTTACCAATTTTTTGCCACAACTCGATTGGTGGAGTTGGCTGAATGTTATTTTATCATGAGGTGAAATTGCAGATTGAGTTTAAGTACTGTTGCATTCTTTTATCATTATGCATTGAGTGACAGTTATACATTTTAAAGAAGATATGGAGTTTTCATATATTCTTATTCACATGTTCCAAAATTAAGTAAAGTACAGAATTGAGCAAATGAGCAAAATAGCATTTCAGATGCTTTCTTTTATTTCATGAAAAGACTCATATTTTACAAGGCTTCATTTGATTTCAAGAATCGGATAATACAACATTGCATTTAAATGCATTTTCTTTTCAAATGAAAAGAAAGAATTGAAATCAAATATCCACACAAGTCGTGGATGTGACTGTTACAATACATCGCTAATAGCACACTATACTATTGAAGGTGTGGAAAAGAAATCACATAAGAAAGCAACATAATCATCATTGCCTGTTTTGGCTGATGGTTGACGATGATGGTGCACCTTTGTCCTTTCGTATTCCGATGACCTGTAAGAGAAAAGAGGGGTGTCGGTGGCTTCAATTATGAAGTAACCTATGAGACGCACCCACAATAGTACAACCTACTATTAATCATGCATTGAAACAATCAATCAAGTGAAGAAGAAATGAGCTGAAGGAGAAACAACAATATCATGGTCATCATGTTCTATTTTTTATGCTAACATTGTTTGTTTCCTTGTGTAGGCATAGGTAAAATCACAAAGCTGAACATTATTCGAAGACAAAGCATGTGGAGAAAAATGAGCTCCCACAAGGGTAGAGCTTGTCATGCTGCCTTATTCATTAAATGGGTTGATTTTAAAATTACATCATCATATTCATCAAGTGAAATGAAATACAACTGAAGGAGTAAAAATAGAGTTATCCATCGACCCACTAAACCAATTGTGCAATCATAACGACCAGGTTATACTTTCTGAAGGCTACAGGTGAATAGTGAGTTTAGTTCACTTAATTAATTCAGCTAAGTACATTTATATCAAGCATTGCTAAATAGTTCGTATTCTATGTTACTTGTTGGTCATAATCATATATGTCATGCAAGTTTCAGTTCATCAATTCATTCTTTTCACAGTCAAGGATAGTGAACAGGCATACATTATGCCTTAATAAAGAGTTTTGTTTTGGTTTTCATCATGAAAGAGAGCAGATTTTGCAAATAGCTCGTTAAGTGAAACATAAAAATGCATGAAGAGTACCATGTTACAACTGAGTACGAAACATAGACAATGCATTCAAGTGTTAAATGAATAATTAGTTCCATCTGACTGATAAATAAATACAACATTAGTGAATGCAAAATGAAATGATCATTTCAGAATGATGAGGAAAGAACCAACATAATAAAAGTGATTCAGAATGTGTTAATCATGCATGGAAGAGGTCAGGAAAGGTGTAGTCCATAACAATGTTGCAATGTTTCAATTTAAATTCTCTACATAAAGTCCAAGAGTAGAAGGCAAGGGTTTGCTATGCTAGAATTGAGGAGTCAAAAAGACACTACTGTGCGTACATAATATAAGTATGAGAATAGTATGCATTAAGAGGTCCTTCTCTTCATAATGAACAACCACATAATCATGCTGGAGGTAAGAAATTCAAATGCTTTAGAAGCCTAGTTTTACATGATTAATTGAAATGCATAAATTGGAGAGAGGTCAAAATCAGTTTTAATAACAAATGCCAATTATGGGTTTTGCAACTAAAAGTGCAAAAGAGACTATGGTGATTGAGCTAAGTTGCATGAGAATATTAAAGATAACAGGTGTGTTTTCAGATCATCATTTGAGTCTTCTTTCAAAGACAGAATATCAAAGTAAGACACCACTTACAATGGATCGAGTCATGAACTAAAAACAAGTATATAGAATTTTCACCATTTTCAATCATCCATGTGGGTATTCCTATTTCAATAACAAAACAGTTTGTTCTATCAACCCAGCTGAATACATTTGTGTGAATTAACAGGTACTGGTGAAATTTTATTCTTGGGTCAAGGTTCATAATACATAAAAACATGTAGTTTTTCATTTCTAGTGATACCTAGGAGAGGGCCTGTTAAGTAAATGGCAAGAATAAATGCAGAGAAGAGGTGGGTCGAGCATTAGAGGAAAAGAAATATAGTTTTCTTCAAAAATATACGAATACCATGTCATTATTTTGTTTTAGGGGTCCGAAATGAACCACTAGTTGTTTTGGGTCGAGCCTATAGGAATAGAACCAAACAAATGAAGTTGCAGTTTTGAATCTCAAGTACCCACGATTGGGGTTTCTAATAAACACACTGATTTTCACTATTTTCAACCATCTATGATACCCATATTTGGGTTCGCTTTCAAAATGCAGGAAAAGCAATAACACCGATACCCACATGAAGTTTTGTATGAGATAGCAGGAAGACATTAAAATATGAGTTCCCTGTAGTGAATTGAGTCTCAGAATGAGGAAAACACAGTTTTATTCTATTTTTCATGATACCCATATGTAGATATGCTCTCAAGTATACAAAAGGGAAATTTCTTGTTTTGGGTCGAGCCCAAAACCTTTAAGATAATGCTTTCTATGATACATATTTGGTGCGGCCTGAACACGGCCAAAAGATCATAGGTGAAGGAGAAATTCTTTGTCTCTGAAGAATGAAGTGTCTAGCTAAGTGAAGCTTACCAATACATGTCTGTGGGTGAGTGCTTAAGGCCACGGCCAAGAGTTTCAGATAGCTTCCAAATGCCTAGAGTTTGAGTCTTTAAGTGTCAGCCCAGCTCTCAATGTGAGTTGAGCTCACAGAAATAATAGATATAAGCACATGAAATACAAAGTAAATGTATTAGAGGCTATGAACAAGCCGCGGCCATAAGGCCATAATGAACAAGAGTGAGAAGCCATGAAACTATGACAGGAAACTTACCTTGTGCTAGGAAGCAAAATCATAACCCGAGAGCTCTCTCTTAGAGCCTTCAATGGAACTTGAGTTCATAGGAGAAGGACCAAGTGGGCTGAAAACACAAGAATGTGAATAAAGTCAAAAAGAAACATGATAGGTCGTGGCCTTAGGGTCTTTTGATATTCCAGAATGAAGTGAAAAAGGCTATGATACTGCAAAACAAAGCTTACCCACTGGAGATTTAACTATCTGAAGAAGCATGATGAAGTTCTCAAGGCACACAAGTACCAGTCCAAGCTCAACTATCATGGCAGCGTGCTCTTAGGCAGAGCTATTTTCCTTCAAAGTGAGAGTGCAAAATGAAGTGATGATTAGGGTTTGATCTTGTTTTGTTCGAACCCTAATTCCAACCTTATCATCATCTAGAGTCTTTGGTCAAAGCACGTGGAGAATTTTGAATGGAGGCCGAGACTTATAACCTTTGCATTATGATTTATCAAAGTCTGAAGTTTGATATATGTGAGGGCCGAAATTCTTATGCCAGGTCGACATGTAAAGTCTTTAGGACTTTTTCTTTTGCCTTAGTGGATTATGAATACTTGAATATGGATTAAGATTATTGTTTTATGTGAAAATGATGTGAAGGTAATAGTGGAACCTTATGACCTAGGGTTAGGATTTGATGATTATACACTTGGAGTTTCTGATTTTAATTGATTTTAGAGAAATCAATGACAAATTTTTGAGAAGGATGAGATAATGATGTGTTAATATTTTTAAGATTTTGTGAGAAAATCAAATATTGTAATGGAGGGATAAGAAGCTTTTCTTTTTTTTGCAAAAGATTTTTAATCTTTAATTGCAAAAAATAGACAAATTGTGAAAATCTGCAATCTTGTAAAGCAGAATCGTAAACAATCTTTTATAAATTGTTTTATGATTTCTTGCTATTTTTAGCAGATTATTGTTGACTTTTCCTCTTGGTCGGATTTGTGGCTTATCTTGGAGAGATAAGGTGTTTTTCTGGATTTTAGAGCAAATTTAGCCTATTTTTAGAGGCTTGACAGGTTCATCATAAAAGCAATATGCTTTTTCCTACTTTTATGCAGTTTTTGAGACAGTTTGAAGCCTTTTTCCTTGAGATTTTTCTGAGCTCAGATTAGGGTTTCTTGAGAGTTATGTTTTGAAAGACTTAGTCTTTTAGCTCTCCTCTCTTAGTTCAGATCAGAGTTCCTGCTCATACACATTTTGAGTTTGTGAACACATTTTGTACTCAATTTCAGATTATGGCATCCTCCTTCAGTTGAATAAAGAAAACATTCCTACTTCTCATTTCTATGTTTACTTGCAGTTTCAGTTTGATTTTATCTTGTGATTTATATTTACAGAGTCCTTGTTTTGTCCTTAAACTGTAATTCTTAATGCAGAAAGTCTAGAATACAGGTTGTGTGTTGTGTTTCAAGTCAGGCCTTCATGCAAATTATTCATGTATCAATTGTTCATGAGAAGCTGTGAAATATTGTGTTTTTCTGAAAACTATTTGTGAGGAAGAGATCAAAATCATCATTGAATCATTAAAGTCATCTGGTAGTAATAGGTTTTAGTTTTCAGTCACCTTTTATCCCTTTTCCTCAGAAGTTATTTAGAATAGGATTTATCATTTGAGAACCAACTCACTCTGGAGATTCCTTCTTCATTTAGATCACCCACATTTGAAGAAGGTTTCCATGCTTCAGTAGATTGTTGAATATTGCATTTAACAGGGTGCAAATCTATTGACAACAGTAACAACATTGTGATTCTATGACATGAGGAGAGATGAACGCCAAGGCCGACATGATGAAGGGTTGCAGTATATATTATTGGCTTGAGTAGTGTAGAGTATGGTGGAGCATGAAGATTAGGGAGTAGTGTTCTGTAGAACAAATAATTTCTTTGTAATTGAGAACTTTTTCATGCATTGTGTATATGCTCCAAATAAATAAAAGGAGGATTTCTTTGTTAATATGTGTTGTGTTATAATATGTGTTGGTTGTGAGACTATGATGGCCTAATAAGGTCCTTTGGTCTCGACTGCATCAGTTTTTGAATGAAAGAGTTTTGGGCGAAAGGGTTTGAGCCGAAACCCTTTCACCCAAAACTTCTATGTGGCATCCTTGTTGGTAGCCACCTCATCTTTTTAAAAAAATTCTAAAAACTTTCCACTTGAAAATGATATTTCTTCAGTTATATTGACTTTTTTAAAACTAAAAATACCCTTTTGTAGATCTCGAAGTGAAGAATCCAAATATATGTATTTTTTGATGTTTTGATTAGTTTTAATATATATTTTTAAATAATGCAATCAAGTTGTCAAAATAAAAAATGAGGATGATTAGAAATTAAAAAGTAATACTAAAACATATTAATTATGGTGCACTAGATGATAAAATCTTCTCCAAAAGGGTATAATTTGTTTTTTGAAAAGGATAAAAATAGACAATAGTTGATGTCAAATGAACACTATAAAATTTTGGTATATTTGACTTTAACACATTATTACGAGGAAAATATACATCAAAAATTTAAATTTTTTCCATGCACTAGATATTGAAGTTATCTATTTGGGAAAAAAAATTAGGGGCAAAAAATTTGTTTTATATTTTTTTCTTGACATCAACTCAATGTCACTTTTTCCTAAAATTTTCAGCAATTCATTATATGCTCTTTGTTGAGAAGCAGTGCCTCAAACTTATTGGTATAATCGAGCATCAAACGAGGGTTCATCAAAGAGATAGGTGAATGTCATTGGGGAAAAATGACTTGTCACCTCGACATGTTGATAACGTTCTAGATTTCATGCTTCAAGTTCATCAGGCAGATACGTAAATGTCAAAGGGAGTTAGTTCTTAGTCCCTTTGACATTTTGATGAACTGCTAGAAGGAACTTCAGTGAGATAGGTCAATGTCAGAGGGAGTCACATGGGCGTCTCTTCGACATTTAGGTGAATGGTGGGAAAGGAATTTTTGAGGAGACAGGTTGATATCAACGAGACCTAAAATGTGGTCCCTCTGATATTTCGATGGAGCTATATCGAGGGGAATTTGTTCAGAGTCTCTTCGATGGAACGATAGATGTGTCAGGGACTTCATCAGTGAGACTTTTCCATGTGGAAGGGAGTCATTTGGAAGTCCCTTTGAAATTCAGATGGAAGGAAAGATTACTTCATTGGGAGGAATGTAAGGTATCGCCAGGACGATGGTGATGATCTCTTCGACGTTCTGATAAAACTTTGGCAATAGTAAAGCTAATGATAGTTAAGTTTGTTGGTGTCGCTCGGTTGGTATGGAAGATGGAACGATTGGTTCCTGGAATATCTATGAAGTATGCATGAATGCTATAGTGCATTGGAATAAAGAGTGTAGAGATGAGGAGAGATTGAATTCAAAGAGGGATTATGCTATCAAGTTTTTCTCTAGATGGAACAAGATGTACATGTCTGGGTAAAGGCTTAGAGCTTGCAATTGTATTGTAACTGTATATTGTTGTTGAATAATACAATGGATCTATGCTTTTGGAGTGTAGGGATTTTTACCCAAAAGGATGTTCCCCACGTACATCTTTGTGTTCATGTCTTCTACTCCATCTTACATGTTTAATGATTTTGTTTATTGAATATATTCAATGCATGTTTTTGAAAATGTTTGATCTAAAATTGCATCAACTTTCCTCTAAGGATTAATGGTGGGAAATGAACTATGTCTGATTATGCTTTATTACATAGTAGTACGTGTTTTTGAGGCAATCTAAAGAATTGAATGTTACCAAAGACACTTATGAATCTTAGATGCTCTTTCTGAGATGAACCAAATTTCCCTTCAAATGGTATTAGAGCCTTCTTCTGGGATTTGGTTATTCCTAGTGTTTCTAGTTTTGGGTATTCCTTCTATAAGGATTTCTTAGTCTGGCAAGCTTGAGGAAATCTAAAGGAATCGGCTAAAGATTGATCCTTTGGTGAGTGGAAGTTGTTTTCTCCTTTTTTGTTTTAGTTTCATGAGACAACACGTAGCTTGAAGGATGGCGAAGACAAAGAAAATGGAGGTGGTCATATTGAAATAATGTGATCAAAAGCTCATAGTTGACAATGGAATAATCTTGATGCATGGGGTGGGATTTTTTTCTTTGTGGTTGTGTTGTAGCAAAGCTTTCATGTTGGGTGCCTATGTGAGAGGCTATCTGATGATATGGAGAATCTTGGGTTGTTATTCATCCATGGAGTAATGTGCTTATGTTGGGTGCTTTTTCTAGTATTGGAAGGTATTGTTTTTGTTACCTAATTGCATGTATGTTATAGAGTTGATCATTGGATGATATGGAACCTTATGTAATAGCTTGTCTCCCTCATATGCATATGCATGTTGATGGGTGTGGAGTTGGCCTGAAATGGGCTTGGAGTTCCTAAACTACTTTTTCCTTTAATGGATGCTTTGTACTTGCATGGCTCATATTCGTGTTCTTTGGATCTGAGCATTTTATAGATTTTTCTAAAGAATCTAGGGTTATGCTCATCTATGATAATCCATTATTTTGGTTTAACTATTATGGTGTTTTTTGTTTCAAAATTTTGATTCTTCCATATGTGAAATGGGTATGGATGCACATGAGTGTTTTTTGAACATAGTGGTTATGTAGGTTTTACATAGTCAAGATAAAACTTGTGATTTTGTGGAATTGTGATTAAGCTATTAAATTCTAGACCTTGAATTTTGGGGTGTTGTTGGATGAGATAGTTGTAGTTTTTTCATGCATGCTTCATGCATGGTATGAGGAGGTGAGATTGCTTTCTCTGCATGGGAGTGTTGGTACGTGATTAGTCACTCAACGTTTCTATGATGATGCTTGGTGGTTTCCTCGACATTGGTGCTCATTGTGGACATGATTAGAAAATTAGATTTGAGCTTGATCTAGTGTTTGAGTCATGTTGTCTACATGGTTATTCTCTTTAAGATCCTAGTTTTACAGTTTCCAGTGTGATAGTGGGTTTGCATGTTTTATTGTATTGGATCTATGAGTTATGCAGTTTTGTAGGTGTGTACAACTGATTGATTGCAATGGGATAACTCAAAAGTGGACTGTCTATATCCACAAGGTTGATTTAGTGTTGATGCAAACTTGTTAGTTGGCCTTGTCTGTGGTCACTTGTACATTGGTGTAGTTGCTTTGAGATGAGAGGATGGATGATGTTGAGTACCTGGGTAGTCAGTTATTGGGACCTATAACATGTGTATTACAATGTCATGAATAGCTTCGATACACAACTTGGTGTAAGGTTTTTTGATAGTGATGGTATTTTTTCTTGATTGGAGGTCTTGGTGACACTAGGTATTGTTGTTAGATGAACATGTTGATGTGTGGACCTTGAGGATTTTTCAGATTAGGAGATGTTTGGTCATGATGCTTGGAGAGCTTAGTTGTCATGGAAGCAGTGGGAGCTTTAGCAGTGATTGTTGATGATTGATCTTCTATGATGTTGTAGATGTTACTAGGAGGCACTCTTAGAACTTGTCGTAGAAGGGTTCTTTCACATTTTCATGGACACTACTTAAATATGTGTAGTAGTTCGAATCCATGGAGGAATTTTTTGTTCTTTGGGTTAAGGTGTTGGTGCTTGACAGGTGATGTTGGTTTTGATTTTGTTAGTTTATGTCATGGCATACTCTTGTTTCTAGATTAGAGTTTTGGCATGATGCGTTGCTCTTGAGACAATGGTATGTTCACTTGGAGCATGGGATCTCCTAAGGGGGATGTTTAAGATCATGGTGTCATGATAAGTTCCTAGTTCATATGATTGGAAGCTTTGACAGTGGTCTGATGATTCTCTATGTTTTGGGTGCATTGGTCATATTCTTGAGAACTTCACGATAGTGTAGTGATGCATTTGGAGTTTAGCATGAGATGATTGTTTGTAGATTCTCATGGATACATGGAGAATGAGGTGAGGCTATATTTTTCTCTTGAGATGAGAGAAGTGTTGTTGAGATGGTTACTCTTGATGATATTTTAGTAGAAATTCTGAGAAGCCTACACCTTGGTTGGAGGTGAGTTCAATAGAGACCTATGAGGAGTTTTCTCTTGGAGGAGTCATGATGGCTTATTGGTGCAGGAGCACCTTGCTCACAAATGCCTTCAAAAGGCTAAATTTCAAAAATTGAATCTTTGAATGTAAAATGTATGTAAAATCATTTTAAAAGGTCTTGGGTGGTTATATTTTAATATATTTAAAGTCACTAAGGGGTTGGTTGAGTCATTTTGTTGCAAAAGTTGCAAAACATGTAAAATTGCAAAAGTGCAAAATGTGAACAAAAGCAAGAATATGAAGGGTCAATTGGTTGTAAAGGGTAGTTAATTAGTTGGAAATGAAGGGGCAGTAATTATTTATGTTGTAAGCATCTATTTAATCCTTGGAGAGGCGAACCAAAGGAAGGCAATGTAAATTGGAATCAATTTTGTCAATTTCAATACCCTATTTTGAAGTTTTAACAGTTTTCTCCCTGTTTCCAGGCCTTGTACGGATTAGTACGGCCTGAAAACTTTGTGAAAGTAGTTTTATGGTGTAGGTTATTGAATAAGCTTTCCATTGGTTCGAGTCTCATTCATTTTCATTGAGTAATAAGAAAGTTATGATGATTTTTGTGTAGGCAGGCAGTTTAGAAAACGTTTTTCAGAAATTGCAGTTCAGAAAATATGTTAGTACGGACAAATACGGAATGGTACGGGCCTAAAACTTGGATATATTGAAATATATTGATGTGGTGGACAAACTTTCTTTTTACCAGTAATTTTTATAATTCCATTTAAGGGGTCAAACAAGTCATTTCCTAAAAACTGTTCTGAACATAGGGTTTTTGGGGTTGCATACAAAAAATGTGATTTCTTCTAATCTGTATGGTGGAAACTTCTAAAAATTTGTGCAAAGATTTATTTTGAGGTTTTATTACTATATCCAAGGTTTCGGAGAATTTGAATAAGGTTTTCTATGTTTTTGGTGATGCCCTAGGCTGCCCTAGTTGTTAAAATTGCATGTTTTGGGTGAATTTGAGAGGTTCAAGGATGGAAAAGTGTGAAATCTTTTGAGGAAGCAATTTTTGATGATTGTTTGAGTTTATGCAGAAATATTACAATATTATTGAAGGTGTGACAAGTTGGTATGAGGTTTATAAAACATACTTTCTACAAACCCTCATTGAATGGAGCTTTGTTCAAGCCTTGAGTATGGGTTTTTGTATTTGTTGCTTTAATAGATAATTTTTCTTGAGAAAGATGATTGAGTTGATGGTTTTATGAGTTGATGCTGCCTCTAGTTATTTGTGGTTTTGGAGTTGATTTGAAGGCACATGCGTTGTTATATTGGCCTCTTTGGAGCCTTATTTCTCAAGAATGAGTAGTTGAAATTTCCTCAAAGAAAAAGTATTATATTTCATGAACTAGGTTGGATGTTGAGAACCTTTGTCTCTGCATCACTTACATATCTTGGAGGAGCATTCTCATTCCCACTCTTGGTCTACTTGATGGCTTATCACTTGAGAGGTAATGCCCATTGTTTCTCTTAGGTGCTTTATGATTTATTTCATAAACATGGATCTTGAGCTACTTTTAGATGGGTCTGGAGGAATTGTTGTGAGATATGGATAGCATGGTTATCTCCTTGGGTTTGAATTTTCATTTATGATGTATATAGGGGATGGTAGTGGGCTAATTTCCTAAGTTGGGAAATAGAGCAATTTGATCTTCTTTGAGAAGCTTACATCTGTATAGATACATGATGCATATGTTATGTTTGATCTCTTGAGATTGAACAGGCTTGGATGTTGTTATGGATTTTCACTTAGGGTTCTGAAAGAGATCATACTTGACACAGTTGGCATTTAGAGGTGTATGTAGGATGAGTTTCTATTGGTATATGATGTGTAGGGTTTTCTCTCTTTGGTCTTGGTTATCTTCCTAGATGTTTGTTTCACATTACATTGGTTTGAGGTTTGGTTGGAGCTATTGTGACCACCAGCTTGTGGTCATGTGTTTCACTCATGTTCTTGGGTGATCACATGGAGGTTCCTTCATCGCTTTCCTTTGTTGGGTGTGGAGAACCTAGGAGAGATATTGAGACTTGTGGTGAGAGTTGTTCTTATAGGTTATTGGTTTACAGGTTTTGCATGCCATTGTGGAAGTTCCTTGGTACTACATGATGTTGTTTACACTTTCTATATGATGCTATTGGTAGATTCGGTATGCCTTGATCTTTTTCTCAGATTTGTATTACCCATGCAATGGGAGCTCTTGGATGTGTATATCATTCTTTGACAGGTTTGCACATAGAGTTTATGATTGTGGTTTATGATTGTATATATGTTGATGGAATGAGTTTGCTAATGAGCATACCTTTGAGGTATGGATGATTGGATGAATTAGCACTTTCTATGGGTGCCATTTTCAATTGTGTGGGTTGATCAGTTGGATGGGAGCAGTTAGTTTCCTGATTTTTGTTCTAACTAATGTTCTATCTTGTTTTTTGTAGGATGACTTCATGGTTGTGTTCAGGTTGCAGGATTTGAAGTTGATGTTGTTGATGTTTTTGTATAGTTTGTGAGCACAGTGGAGTGGTGGCATTATTCTGTAGCCCTTGTTATTAATTGGATTTGATGCTAGTGTTTTTTAGACTGGCACATGTACACCATGGTTTGTTCCTTTCCTTTGGAGGATGGTTGGAACTGCTACTTGAGATGGTGGACATCTTGGATGTGTTGCAGGTTTCTAGGGTGATATAGTGACTTCAAGAGTTGATTGGGAGCCATTAAGTTCTTCATCAAGTGGGATAATGTTGAGAAAATTTCTCTCAAACTTACTGGTGTAATCAGACATCGATTGAGGGTTCATTGAAGAGACAGGTGAATGCCATTAGGGTGAAATGACTTGTCACCTAACATGCTGATAACATTCTACATTTCGAGCTTCAAGTTCATCGAGCGGATAGGTAAATGCCAAAGGGAGCTGGTTCTCAGTTCCTTCGACATTTTGATGGACTGTCAGAAGGAACTTCGGCGAGATAGGTCAATGTCAAAGGGAGTCACTTGGAAATCTCTTTAACATTTAGGTGAATGATGGGAAAGACATTTTTGAGGAGTCAAGTTGATACTAGCGGGACCTAAGATGTGGTCGCTCTGATATTTTGATGGAGTTCTATTTAGGGGAGTATGTTTAGAGTCTCTTTGACAGAATGATGGACGTTTCAGGGACTTCATTGGTGGGACTTCGCCATGTAGAAGGGAGTCATTTGGAAGTCCCTTCGACATTTAGATAGAAGGAAAGATTACTTCATCAAGAGGAATGGAAGGTGTCACTAGGATGATGGTGATGATCTCTTCAAAATTTTGATACAATTTCGCTAGCAATAAAGCTAATGAAGGTTAAGTTTGTTGGTGTTGCTCGGCTAGTATGGAAGATGGAACGATTGGTTCCTGGAATTTCTATGAAGTATGTATGAATTTCATAGTGCATTAGAATAGAGAGTGTAGAGATGAGGATAGATTGAATACGAAGAGGGGTTATGTTGTCAAGTTTTTCTCTAGATGGAACAAGATGTACATCTTTACGTAAAGGCTTAGTGCCTACAATTGTATTGTAACTATGTATTGTTGTTGAATAATATAATGGATCTATGCTTTTGAAGTGTGGGGGTTTTTTACCCAAAAGGGTTTTCCCCTCATACATCTTTGTGTTTGTGTCTTTTGTTCCATCTTATATGTTTAATGATTTCATTTATTGAATATGTTCAATGCATGTTGTTGAAATTGTTTGATCTAAAATTGCATTAACTTTCCTCTAAGGATTAATGGTGGAAAATGAACTATGTCTGATTCCACTTTATGGCATACTAGTACATGTTTTTGAGCCAATCTAAAGAATTGAATGTTACTGAAGACACTTGCGAATCTCAAATGCTCTTTATGAGATGAACCAATTTTCCCTTTCACCCAAAACTATCTCTGTGACATCCTTGTTGGCAACCACCTCATCTTTTTTAAAAAAAATCTAAAAATTTCCTCTGGAACATGATATTTCATCAGTTAATTGATTTTTTTAAAACTAAAAATACCCTTTTGTAGATCTCGAAGTGAAGAATCCAAATATATGTATTTTTTGATATTTTGATTAGTTTTAATATGTGTTTTTAAATAATGCAATCAGGGTGTTAAAATAGAAAATGAGGATGATTAGAAATTTAAAAAATAATACTCAAACATGTTTTAATTATGGTAAACTAGATGAGAGAATCTTTTCCAAAAGGGTATGACTTGTTTTTTGAAAAGGATAAAAATAGACAATAGTTGATGTCAAATGAACACTATAAAATTCTGGTACATTTGACTTTAACACATAATTACGAGGAAAATATACATCAAAAATTTAAATTTTTTTCCATGCACTAGATATTGAAGTTATCTATTTGGGAAAAAAAATTAGGGGAAAACAAATTTGTTTTCTATTTTTTCTTGACATCAACTCAATGTCACTCTTTCTTGAAATTTTCAGCAATTCATTATAAGCTCTTAAATTTGTAAAAAATATCATTTTTTTTTAAATTTGAAAATTATAGGAATAAACTTCATCAAGAGTTCTACATTTCATTGGTTTACATCATTTTGAATTTCAAAATATAAAGACCACTTTTATATGGTCAAAGTTGAAATTTTTTGTTTATGTTAAGTGATTCCTTTGTAAAAGTGTGATGCAGGTTTGAACTTTTACTCAGAAAAAGTTCAAAGATCTACAAAATTGAGTGATCAATCCTCAAATTATTAACTATACTCATGGGTAGTAAATAAACAATGCATGAATTTGGAAATATATTCACTTTTAGATTATTTTTGTAAAGACAATAAAATTTAGAGCAATGTAAGTTGAAACCATAGATAATATATTATAAAAACATAATGGACACAAATGAATGCAAATAAAAGCTCAAAGTCCTTTCCACAAAGATATGCACCTTAAACCAAAATTTTATATGTAGAATATATAGAATAAAAATGATAAAATATAAATAATTAAAATATAATGATATGTGGAAATTCAAGATTAACAAAAGAAAATACCATATCAACATCCACACATTTATGTATATCCAATTTGATGCTCAAGATTATTCCTCCCTTGTAGAAAAATCAACATTCAAATGGGTATAATGAGAGTCTCACGGCTAAATTCACTAACTTTTGGAGGAAGGGGCAGGTGGCTATTGGGGAGGTGAAATTTGAGGTCACTGAGCTCATCTCATTATGGAGGAAATGGGTCTAGAGAACCAGAGAAGAAAGTTCATCAAGAAGAGTGGAGTAGATTATCAAGCATTTGTGGAAAATTTCCTCCATGATGGTGAGAAACTCACATGGTTTTAGAATGGGTATGCTCGGCTAGAACTTTCACCACCTTTTTCTCTGGTGAGTATGTTCATTATGAGATATTTTAAATTAGAGGGAAGATATATGACTATCCATGCTTATCACTTTCCCCTGCTTAACCACATTTGTCATAATGAATCCATTAACTTTCCTTTTTACCTGCTTTCCTTATTGCAACAAAATATTGAAAATGGTGCGAACCCCCCATTGCACAAAGGCATCATCCTTGCCCTCTACAAGTATGCCCTAGCTAACAAACCCCACGACAATCCTCTGGCTACTAAGCTAGACATCCCAAATCAAAATGTTGTGGAGGATGAAGAACCCCTGGCTATTTTTAATCCCAATCTGGAGCCTAACCCTAGGCCTTTGCCCCAGATTATTTCCCCCAAGGTGAATTCCCCTATTAATGTCTCCACCTCAGCTACTAAAATTTCCATACCCTTGACCCCTATGGGTAAGACACTTCCTATGAAAAATTCCTTTGAGCTTGAGTTAGTTAAGGCCACCCTGGAGAAGCGAAAACACTCACCGCTACTCCTTGAACCTTTGAGGGCCAAGAATCTAAAAATTGACTTGAAAAAATAGAGTGTGGTCATCACCATAAATGAAGACAAAGAGGGGAATCAAAGGTATTTTTTGGAGGAAGGGCAATCGGGTTTGTTTAGTGGAGGCCGAAGATTGGTGCATCTTGCTAAGGTTGCCTCTCTAGGAAAAAAGGGCAAACAGAAGGCCATCGTCCAAGAAGAGGAGGAACAATTGTTGGTTGAAGAGTTTGAGCCACAAGTGGATGATGATAGTGAGGACATGTATTTCAGAGAGAGTGCATATGATATGGGAGAAGAAGACATGGAGAAGAATAAAGAAGATAAGGAGGAAGATACTGGAAGGGAAGAGGAGCATAGGGTTGATATGTTGAAAGCCACTGAAACAGAGAACAATTCCATTTCCACTAATTCTCTTGGGGATTCTAACACTGATTTTCTTAAAAGTAGGATTACTTATATGTAGGTCTAGATAGATGAAATGGAGAAATAGATCATCACTTTGATGAAGCTCACCAACAGTCTCATGTGCAGGGCCATGGTTGGTGCTATTTTGGGTCAAACTAAGATAAGGAAGATGCTCAAGAAGATGGGGAAGATTGACATGACAAGAAGGACCAGGAAGAAGAAGAGGGACCTGATTGGAGGGAGTTTGTCTCCCAAATCGATGGATATTGGGACTTGATAGCCAATTCCAAGTAATGGCATTATTTCTCTTTATTGTTTATGGCTGCTTTGAATTTTTTGGCTCTTTGTTTTATAATCCTAGACTACTATTATATTATAGCTTTGTTATTGTTAAGCTCTTACTAGACTTTGGTTGACCTTATTAATTGTCTACTTATTATTAGTTGGATTATTAAGGGTATTCTATTTTTTATTAAGCTTATTATGGTTCAATGGTTAGGTATGTGCAGGATCATCATGGAAAAAATAGGCCCTTAAGTGGCAAAAAATTCAGAAAAATCAGAGTTAGGAAACTTGACATAAAAATTTGAATAAGTTATCTATATTATTTCAAAAATATGTAAGAATAGAATCTATATCAAATTGAATGTAATTTCTAAACTACTAGGTTTATTTTAAAAAAAGAAAAATCTATTTGGTGAAAAATTAAAATTTCAATGCAGTAGTACATAAATTTAAGGGAAAAATAAGAAGTAGGTGTCTGTCAAACCACCCTAACCACAATAAAACGATAATATTTTTTTATAATATTTTATATATAAGTAGAGGACTCATGTTCCGATGTGATGCATATTTTTTT
>VDFB02324960.1:0-40298 GCA_007258455.2 Sequoia sempervirens
ACTTCAAATTTTATGTAGCTTTGAAAAGAAACAAAAAAAAAAAGTGATTGTAATCATATCATGACAACCATATTTTTGATAATATGTAAAAACTGAAAGAATGAATATTATATGTTAATGAATGAATGTGAATATGTTAATTAATGAATGTTATATGTTATTAATGGATGAATGAATGAATGTTATATGTTAATGAATGAATGTGAATATGTTAATTAATGAATGTTATATGTTATTAATGGATGAATGAATGAATGTTATATGTTATTGATGAATTAATGATTAATGTTATATGATTGGGTATGGGGAATTGAGAGTGATGTGACGGGGGGGAGGGGCCAAATGAGCTTCCACCGTCACTTGGTTGGCCCCCTTGTTAAGTAGAGAATATTAAACTATACCCAAAACAAAGAGAAGCTCAATAAGGTAATGCACTTTTCAATATAAGAAATGCATCGTTTGAAGCATCAAACCAATATGCACCTGTATGTATGATTAGTCGTTAGTCTCCGCAATGGTACATTTCCACGAATATATTTAAAAAAAAAAATTTGCTTCTTCGTCACAATTTCGACGACAATCACCGACGAATCAACAGAAAGGCTCGACAAAGTTGCTATAGCTGCGACGACGATTTCATCATAACTCCCTACCCATTTCATTGCACATTGGACAAACTTTTGGTGTTCTTCCGACGCTACTCCTTGCTAATTTTGTCGCACTTTCGATGAACTTTTGGTGTTCTTTCGACGCTACATCTTACTAATTTCGTTACACTTTCGATGAACTCTTGGTGTTCTTTCGACGCTACTACCTGAGTATTTCATCACAATTTCGACGAACGTCTTCTATTGTTTCGACGCTACTGCTTGCCCATTTCGTTGAACTGGCGACAAACTTCTGGTGTAATTCGTCGGTGGATAAAAAAAAATTTTATCCATATTCTGACGAAATTCTGAGGTATTTCACAATGCCATCGACCAAAAATTCTTCGCCGTTATTTCGACGTTTAATTTGTCATCGGCCTTGTGACGAAAAAACAATGGAAAGATTTTTGCCATTGCATCGCTCTTCCGACAAAGATTTGTCGAACTACCGACGAACGCCCGTCGGAAAATGGTGTCAAATCCAATAGTGACATTTCTCAATGAGAAGTGTTATGTTAAGGCATTAATGAATGCCAAGTTTCCTTTTCAGAAAATGCAATAAAATAGGCTTGGATTTGAATTAAAGGGGCCAAATAAAGAAAATTAAGCTCAATTAATTAAAGGATCCCTAAATAAGTGTGAAAGTGTAAAGGGGTACACTTTACAACACCAAAATAAGGCACAATTAAGTCCAAATTAATATTAATTCCAAATTAAGTGTGAAAATGTAAAAGGGATACATTTTTCTACACTACAACCTTCAGAAAGTGACTTTTGGTGACTAGTAAACACCTTCTTTCCCTTCTCAAATCTGCAATTAGTTTTCTGGTTTAGCTAATATTGAGTTTCATATTCTTGTTTCAAGTTTAAGTTGGCATAATTTGGTTGATTTTCTATTTTTAGTTTTTCTCCCAAAAGTGTTGTTTGAACTTGATCCTTGTCCTTGAAGCATAAGGAAATATGAAGATTATCACATTGAGTTGATTCACCTAAGGGTTGTTAGTCAATTCTTCGTAGGGATCTCATTTTCTAATGAAATAGAGGAAAATAGGTCCATTTATATCATTTTGGTGAACCCCCCTCTCATAACATAAACCCTATTTTTTCTTCATTTCATTTTGGTGAACCTAATGTTTTAGCATCATAACTTTCTAATTTTGGAGTCCATTTTCAACCCTAGATCTAGGATTTGCATTACTTTGCATTGTATTGCATTGATTTTCATCTCATTTAGGGTTGTTTACTTGCATTCATTTGCATCTCATTTAGGGTTTTAGGTTTACATTTTTGTATGTTTTAAAATTTGGAAAATTCAAAAGTCTCAATAATTTTGCATAGTGTTTACATAACATTGCATGATCAACAACTTAAATCAGAAAATTGAATCAAAATTACATCAAATTAGGTCTTTTTGCTTGTCATTTAACATCATTTTGTACTTACATTTAGATATGATTTTCTAGAAATCTAAAACTGTAACAACTTATTTAAAATCAAAATTTGAAAAGCATAAAAAATTGACTCAGAAACTTGTAAATCAAATTTTCAAAACCCTGAAGTGAGACCCATTTGCCCATGGGTGAATGAGTCCTTGATCAAGGCTTTTTCTAAATTTATGAGCATCAAAAACATTGTTTTTGCATTTTGTATTCTTGCATTTAGTTTGTTATTTCAATTTCCAGAATTTATATTATCTAAAATTATTCATATTAAGGTTAATTTGTCAAATTTAGTGCATTGTTTTCAAATTCAAATTTGCATTTAAAATACATCATTTCTAGGTTTTACATAGCATAATCAAAAAATTATCTTGTTTAAAATCTAGAAATTTCTCTTACATACTTGCATTGCACAGTACATTCTAGGGTATTTGATTTCATTTTACCTATTCTCCATTTTGGGTACACCTTAGGTTTGTGAAACTTGTATGAGATTCACAAATTGATTTCCTATTGTCAATACTATCATGAGACATAGTTTGATACTCATTTCATCCCACAATACATCACTCGCCATGGATCTTGGGTTTTCTAACTCTTTCACTCATAGTGTTGACACTAGTCAACCCACTATGGACCATACCCTTGAAACTTCATTTCCTATGACATCCTTACCAACACATAATATGACTAATGTTGAATCAAGGGTTTCTAATGTCCCTCAAGAGAACTTAAGAAGAATGGATGAAGAGTAAGAGATATTATAAAACTTTGTGAGCTCTGAATACATTGCCAGTAATACGGTTCCTATCATAGATAACATGAGGAGAATAATTGACAATGAACAAGGAATAGAAGTTGTGGGTAGTTTAAATCACATCATTACCAAAAATGTCCCTACAATGACTAGTTGTGCTCAAGCTTCATGATATACTCAAATTCAAGGTGGAAATTCAATTCCTTCTTCCACAACCATGACCTCTATTCCAACATACACTAATCCAACTATTTCTATAACCATACAACCTACTATAAATGTCCATACTACCTTACGTATTTCCACTAGGAATCCCTCTAGCTTTGTGCATTCAAATATCATATCTCCTCAACCATCTCCCCTCAAAAATTTACACTTCACTTGTCCTCTGAACAAATATACACTTCCATCTTATTCACCTCCATCTCACTTGACACAAACAATGATCCCATCCTTAATCAACTCTTACAAAGTGTTTCATCCCTCCAACAAAAAATTTCTGCATTGAATCAAAATCAAAATGGCCAACCTTCACAATATGTCAAAAGAAACCCCTTATGCTTGGAGATATTGATAACAAAAATGCCACAAGGTATAGAGATTCCTAGATTTGAGAAATATTGTGGGAATGGAGATCCTGTTAGCCATGTTTCTGCATACACAACCTTATGTAATTTGACTTCATTTTTGAGGATAAACTCTTGGCTAAGCTCTTCCCTAGATCATTGAAAGACACTGCCCTATAATGGTTTTTTTCCTTATTGAATAACTCAATACATTCATTTAATGAAATTATTGATGCCTTAATCATTTCCAAGTGCACATGGGTCCTAAGATGGCCTTAGAAGATTTCATGAGATGTAATTAAAAAGATGATGAAAAGGTCACATAATTTATCACTCATTATCAATTTCTTTATTCATAAATCAACATTAAGATTCCCGATCTTGATTGTCAATGAATGTTCATTGAGAATTTGCAAAATAAACTTCAAGATAAGATCAAGATGATGAAGTTTCCCTCCTTCACAAATTTGTCTACTACCCTTCGTGATTACCAAAATTTGGTTAGTAGTCATGAAGTGAAGACTTCCTTTCGCTGTCCTAAAAAGTATGAATTTGTGCCTCAAAACAACTATCAACCATTCAAGAAAAAAATAAGGGATTTTTACAACTTAATCCTCCTCAACCAACTCAACATGTTGAGAACCAAGGGGCTGCTATAAAGATGACAAATCCATACACATTTGGAGATAGAAATAGACAATTCACACCTTTACCTGATACCCTTCATAATGCCATGTTGCAACTCTTAAACAAGAACTTAATTTCCTTACCTTCTATTAGAGCTCCTAATCCTACTAATCCTTTACCTCGAAACTATAGACAAAATTCCTAGTTCCATTTTCATCGACAAAATGGACATGATACGAAACATTGTAATTGCCTTAAACATATTCTGCAAGACCTCATTGATTCTAATCACATTCAAATTGGTGGTGTTAATGATCAAGATAATAACTCTATAGCTCCTCCTAACCAAAACTTGAAAATATTTACTAATCCTATGCCAAACCATAACATCTCCTTTTTCAAAGCTAGTGAAACTAAGAATGATGTAATGAATGTTGACGTAGATGATGAAAACATGAAAGACAATGTGGAAAGTTCTATGGATAAGATAGTGTTGGAAGCTCAATGCTTCCACCCCTTAGTCAATGTTGACCACATGATTCATGACATGGTTTAACAACCTCCCATGGATCCTTAGTTTGGGATAGTAGCGGATTCCTAACAGGTCGACCTTTTGGGAATACGACTAGCTCAACTCCCAACAAGCAGTATCAGAGTGGGGGTTGTGGGTTTGAATCTTGTGGTTGTACTAGGGGGATTTTTGGAAGCTCGAAACTTCCATCCCTCAATTAGAATTGAATATGTGACTCATGACATGGTTTAACAGCCTCTCGTGGATTCTTAGTCTGGGATAGTAGTGGATTCCTGATAGGCCAAACTTTTGGGAATAATGGCTAGCTCAACTCCCAATAGATAGTTGTAACCATTAAAGTTCAACCTCATAAGGGCCTAACCAAAATTCCCCTTGACATTACTTTCTCACAACATGAAATAATCAAACATGCATCTGATGGTCCTCTTTACATAACTAGAGGAATCAATGACAAGCCTACTAATGGGATATTAATTGATCGGGAGTTTGTGTAGATAATGTGAACATTGAAGAATTATTTTTGTGCATGAGATTTATCAAGATACTTCTGAAAAATTGAAATATGAATCAAAATGCATAATGGTTTTGGTTTCCCTACGATAAGTTTGATAACTCTTCCTTTAAAATTTGGACCAAAAACATTATGTCTCATTATCCATCATCCCATTATCGAACCAATTTCGTGTGAAGTTAGGCTACCCATGGCTTCGCTCCATGAAAGTTATCCTATCAGTAGTGCATATATGCTTAAAGTTTCCATTTGGCAATGAGATTCTTACTGTGCATCATAGTGGCTTTAATCCTATGTATTCTCATGGAAATTTCTCATTGGATTTCTTTTGGCTTGAACATATAGAAACTATTAGGCCTTATGAGGACTTATTTTTTAAATCCTATCAAAATTTTAAGGCAAAATGCATAGAAAATTTATCCCTTATTAATATTCCTCAACCCATGATTGAGCCTTCTATCTTTGATGAAACCATGATTGAACCAAAAGCTAGGTTCCAAGTAACCAAGACCAAAACATAGCAAATCCTCCATCTATTTCATATAAGAGACCATGAGATAACCAAATAAGTGCCATTGTACCTCCTAAAATCAAAGAAGTTTATAAAACTAAAGAGAAAGTGGTTGAACAACCTCCCATGGTTCCTTTCGTTCCTCCCTTAAGGGAAGAAAAGAAGCCTATGGTTGATAAACCCACTCCTACAAAATTGCAACTTGAAAATTAAACGAAAAGAAACTGAAATGATAGAGAGCGTAGGCGTAGACGTTGTGCTATTGCTCATTTGTTACAAGCAAAAGAAGAAAATAACAACATAGAAAATCAAAATCCAAACTTACCTTGAAAGCAATGCATGATGATCCTCTAGCTTCATCAAGACAAGAAAATCCTAAACCTTGACTACAACAAGAACAAGCACCTTCTATGGATATTATCGATAGACCTTCTGTTGTGATTTACTTGGATGATGATAATGAGATGGATAAAATTGATGAGGATATGCATAAAGAGTTAAATTTATTGTTTTCCTCTTCCATGAGCTTAAATGATAACAACTGTGATGATCCTCCCACAAAGAGTGATTCACCATGTGTTGAACTTGGTGATTGTCCTAGTTTGGCACTTGAAATTGTCCCTTTGGATTGTTTCCCACCTTTCACATATGATGAATAAGATTGGGATGCAACCAACCTACTAAGACATCCATCATAACAAATTTGACCAGCCACAAACCCTAACACAACTAGGTTTTACCCAAGGAAACAAAATATCTACATCAAGATAAAAATTTGGCTAGATCTTGAGAAGACATCCATCATAAATGATCCTAACATCCATGCTAGGCCCCCATACAAGCAATGAAGAAAACCTAGAAAACTAGCAACAAATCATGGCAAGGAAGAGATCTCTGATATAAAGGAAACTTGCAATCCATAAATAAGCATGAGCAACATATCATCCCAATGAGATTTAATGAACATAGCATTGAAGACCATCTATGTCCTCCCAAAGATCAAATCAAGTCATCAAAAGAGTTGTTGCAACATTAATGGAATTCTCGTGAAAACACGTCAAACACAGGTAAAGAAAAATGTTTAGGCTAGAAAGAACAACTAGAAAAAAATTAAATGGTCCACAAGCCTGAAAAACTATCCATGTCAGATATCGGACTTTAGTCATTCTTTATACCTCATACTCATCATCGACATCAACATCAAGCTTCAGACATCGAGCATGAGGCTTACCGCTTACCACTAAGCAAGGAAAAGCATAGGAGGAAAGGAAAAATTTCAAAGCCCAAAAGGACTCATTGGATGCTAGAGATTCAGGGTCGGGCTTACATATTATCACTCACTATGAAGCAGTAATCATAAAGGGTAGGACAGATCCCCGATTCCCAAAAGATTGACAATCATCTTTCAAAGAACTCTTTGGGGTTTGGGGATCAGATACAGGGATTACCTCTTACCATAACAAATGGTATGATATAAAGGAGAATCCTGATGTCTGATCCTTGAAAAACTAACACTTAGTCAATTTTTGCAGAAATAGACTTTGACAGGGAGACCTAAGGCTTAGAGAAGAAAAGGAAATTCTTAAGGAAAAAGACAAACGAAGAAGGAATTTTGGGTGTCGGGTGTCGGGAGGATGTCTTATGTTGTAACTATAATGGAGGTAAAGGGTAAAGGGGAAGATCCATCCCCGATGCCCAAAAGAAAACACTTAGTTGTTTTTCCAAAAGCACATCGGGGTTCAGGGGTCACAAAGAATGAATTCCTCTTACCTTAACAAAGGTAAGAGGTAAGAGGTAAGGCTAAAGGTCGATCCCCAAAAAATTGACACTTAGTCAATTTTGAAGAGATTGGGAGGGAAGAAAAAAGGAAGGAAAGAAAGAGGAAGAGGGAGAGGGTAAGGGCTAATCTTGATGGGTGAAACATAAAAATATAGGAAGATAAATGGGAAGAAAGGGAGAAAACGAAGGAGATCGGGGGCAACAAAGGAAGGATGCAAGGAAGCAAGCAATCGACAATCTGAAAGCCCAAAACTACAACACTTAGCCACTTTGGGATTTTAAAATGGATATTCAAACAAGGGAATTTTGAAACTTATAGAAGCTCTTGAGCATGATACACCATTAAGATCCTTGAGATTAGTTATAATTGATGGGCGTCACAAAGTGAGTGGCACGAGCTGAAAATAGTGCCACTAGGGATAAAGAAAATATTGTAGCTAGTTCCCTTTCTCAATAAGAAGTAGAGGAAGAAAATGTTTGTTTCATTTCCTTAATACAACCAAAATGGTTAGAAGTTGCATGAAAAGAGTGGCAACATGATCATAAAATACACAGTCTCATTCTAAAACTTCAACATGACCCATCTTATTTTGATAAGTATGTTTGGGAAGAAGATTCATTATGGTACAAAGATATATTATTTTTATGTAAAAATTCTCATTTAAAAGAAGACATATTATCTCAAATGCATGATTCGGCAATAGGAGGAAAATTAGGGTTGCTAAAGACCTATCATCATATAAATAAAGATTTATTTTGGGAAGGTCTAAAAGGAGATGTCAAGACATTCATGGTTGAATGTTTGATATGCTAAAGAAGTAAAGGTGAAACAATAAATAATCCAGGACTCCTACAACCTTTAGGAATTCTAAAACAACATTGGGAGGAAATATCAATGGACTTCATTACAGGTCTTCCAAAATCTAATAATCTTGATGTAATTTTGGTTGTTGTGGATAGACTCACCAAGTATGCATTATTTTGTGGAATCTCTCATCTATTTCATGCAAGTAACGTGGATAAAATATTCTTGGAAAATGTACAAAAACTTCATGGAATTCCCAAAATCACAGTGAGTGATCGTGACCCTATCTTCACTAGCATTTTTTGGATAAAATTATTTACATGGGGTACAAAACTAGCACATAGTTCTTATCATCCACAACTAGATGGCTAAACAAAAATTATGAATAAATGTTTAGAAGGATATTTACATTATTTTTCCTTTGATAAACAAACACAATGGTCCAAGTGGCTACCATTAGCAAAGTGGTGGTAAAACACATCATTTCATACATCTACTAAAATGAATCCATTTGAGGCTATTTATGGCTACCCTCCACCATCTGCTACTTCTTATTTACAATATGATTTTAAGGCTCATGCAATACCGGACCATAATCAACACCAACAAGAAATACTACAAATTCTTAAGGATAATTTAGTTATGGCTTTGTGTCGTAGAAAAAAGTACCCTTTGCTTGACATGGGATTAATTCATGATAAAGTAGATTTAATGAGGCCTTGATTTAGGTGTTGTGAGGCATTTTATGCATCCACACTAGGTCTTGACCCTTGAAAATTAAATAAAATGCATTTAATGACATCTTGTGAAGGTGTTGTGAAGTGTTGTAAGACATTTCTACACTCTTCTAGACTTTATTAATTACAATTCACCTAAAAATCACCTTTTTATTCATCAACAAGTCCTATTTTGAAGTATTGTAAAGTCTTGTAACAAGCTTTTATGCTTTTCTAGGCACATCTTCACTATTTATCCCTTTTTCATGCTTTATTTGACCCCTTTATGCTCTCATATGCTTAATTAAGTATATTTTTGAGTATTATCCCGACAAACAACATTAAATACAACTTATTTCCTGACACACATTTTTCAGGTCCTAGGTGGGACCCATTTGCCATGGGTGGCGAATGAGTCCCCCTTGGCCCCAAATTCAAAATATTTTAAATTTCCTTTTTGGATTTTATTCAAAAACACTTGATGTCGGCCTGTGATGAGGTATGAACGGTTAACTAAGGCACAAGTGTGTATAAATATGTGATTTTCACCTCATTTTGACATCTATCTCTCTTATCTTCTTATCTCCTAATCTTTCATCCATTCATCCATTGACTCAATGCAGCTATCAAGCAAGCTAAAGCTTTCACATTGCAAGTCATCAATTTAGCTTCCTAAGACATTCAAGGGCAGATTCTACATGTTATGTTGTAGAATTTCAAGATCAATCATCATGGCTAGGTAATCTATTCCATTATTGCATATTTCATTCTATTCTTTCAACATTTTGGTTTAATTACCTAAATAAGGTTTGACCAAGGCAAACCCCCATGCCTTAACCATAAAAAATTCTCTTTCTCTTCTTGTGTGTTTGCAGATTTAGGTCCTTTGGAAGCTTGGAAATCATTGAAGATCAATTTGCAAGGTTGTTAAAGTCCTCTCTTCATTCAACAAGTGAAAGAATCAACAAAAAGTCATTTTCAGACCTGAGTCCGATAATTTCATAAGCAAACACTTGTAGAAAACATAAGTGAAGATCTAGCTACACATAATCAATTCCATATTTTTCAGATTCCTGTAGGTGGACTAATTCGCAACCCATGGCAAATGAGGCCCACCTATAGGCCTAAAAAGTGATTTTTTCAGAATTCAACTCCCAATAGTCAGAAACCTGTTTCCAGAACTTTTCATCAAAAGTAGGACTAATTCACCATGCATGGTGAATTAATCCCAGTGGCCATTAACAGTGACTTCTAGAACCTTCCAAAACCTTCCAACAATAGTAATCTGCCTCCAGGTGCACTATGATGAATCTCATTCATTTCTATTTTCATTTGTTTAAGTTTCTAGTTCATATTTGTAATCAACACTGTGTTTTCTAGCATCTTGCATTAGATTAGTTTACATTCATTTATTTTCATTTGTAATCATTTCAACACATCTACACACACTTCACATCAATATTCTATCCATCCTTACATTAATCTTGAGTGAAACATTATGCATTTTGGGACCCATCTTTCTCCTTTTAGGTGAAAAACCCTAGAAGTGCTAGAAAGAAAGTAGGTCCCAAAATCCTTTGTTTCATTTTGGTGAACCTGTTGTTTGAATCCCATATTTTCTACTTTTGGAGTCCATTAATCATCCTAGAGTTGCTTGCATTGCATTTTGCATTAGTTAGCTTGCATTCTAGGGTTTCATTTTGTGCATGAGTAAAAGTGCATAATATGTTGCATTTTTGCATCTTTAATCATTGAAAAGATCTAAAATTCTACATTTTTCATTTAGAACTACATCATAGCACTCATAACACATCAAAATTAGTTACAAATTTTTGAAAATTTTGAAAAAAGTCCATACTAGGACTGATTCACCACCCTGGGCGAATCAGTCCCTTTTGACCCCCGAAAGAACATTTTATAAAACTCAGAAATTTGTTTATAGGCTTTTTTTTGGTGTCTTAACTTGTATATATCAGTCAGTTGCATTTCTGTACCATGCATTTTCTTAAATTTCACTTCAAATAGCTCCTTTCATGCATTGTTTCATTTCACTTTCTCTAGCCATACAATATCATTTCAAATTGTTGCATTTATTTAACCTACTAAAAATTACATTGCATTGTACTTTCTTTCATTTCAATATGTTTTCTTTCACAAGATGTTCTCTTGATTTGATTAAACATGGATTTTATAAGCATAATATCCCCTTTTATGAGTTTTCTTTTTATCACCATAATAGGGACTTTACGAAAGAATCCATTAATTCAATCCTTACTCTTACATTACCCATTGGTGAGAATGGTAATGTTGACAATCATAACACACATACTTGTTCTTCTTTTGATACCTCTCCTCTTGGTGATGAAGGTATTTTGGTGCAAGAAGTTACAAGCCTTGAAGGTCTTGATTTTCCATCTCCTCATTCCCCTTTGGATGACCCTACACAACAAGAGTATGAAATCATGGACACATTACTTAATGTCACCTTACCAAGTCTCCATGGTCATGACAATCAAACTTGTTCCTCTCATAATATCCCTCCTTGATTGCAAGAGGATATGTTGGTATTAGAAGACACCCCTCTTAGGAATAATGACACCCTTAATCTTCCCTTCCCTAATGTTCCTATCCTATGGGAAGATCTATTTGACAACCATAGTGATTCTTCTCTTGATACCTCCTCCACTTGTGATGAAGCTACTTTACACATCTCAAATTTGCATGACCATATTAAAAGCTCTCCTTATAGGGTAGATAATATGGAACAAGAGAATGAGACCTTAATGGTAATGAACACACCCCTAACACTCTCTCTTCATAATTCCTCTCCTCATAATTCCATCCTTGATCATTCCCCTATTGGAAATGAAGTTACTATGAAAGAACCAAAGCCTTCCTTTTCAAGCACATGTGGCTTGTAATTCCTCTAACAACTCTCCTCCTAGGGAGAATATCATGGCCTTAGACTATGGAAAACAAGTTGTTCTTGATTTCCCTTACTTTGAGGTACATCAAAACAAGACTACTGAGGATATGGATGCACAAGTGTCCCTTAAATCCCATTTTCTCAATGGAACTCATACATATCCCGTAGGACATCCTAACAATCCTCTCATTCTTTACCCACCTTCATTCAACCTCAATAATCTCACATCATCCTTTCAAACTAGTGGTCTTGAACATCATCCTTCCCAAAACATTCAAACTATCATCTCGCAACACACTCATGATTTGAATTCGTTAGATTTTGTATCCTCCTATAATGAAGAAGAAAAAATCGAGCAATCTATAGAGTCTTGCATAGGTATGACATCTAAGCAAGATGTCTCTTTGACTCCAATCACACAATCATTTTCTCCTCTTGATCAAGAACGTATCTTGTCAAGACTTCTCCATGATAATTTGATCACCCTCCCTCCTAGAACTCGCAAGAAATGTTACGACAAGACTTCCTTTTGTGCATATCATAGAGTTCATGGTCATTCCACTAATGAATGTTATGCCTTAAGTCGTAAAATATAACATTTTTAGGAGTTTGGTATGCTTCCCTACATGGGGGCATCTAATTCCTCTAATTGCTATTGATTTTCACTCTCACCTACATCTCATTAACCCTTCTGGCTCACCTTTGTCCTACACTCAGTGGGGGCAAGGGGTTTAGCAAGCCTTGTCCTCGTATGTCACTTGTTGTTGTCTCTTTTGACTAGTTTTTGCCCTTTCATAAAAATATAAAAGCAAGCTTGGGATGTGTACGACATGTCTTCAGATTGACTCACATGTGACATACTACCTTCCTTCATGACGTAGCTTATCGGAAACATATGACTTGGCATAGGGCTTTCTAAATAAGCTCTCATGTCTTCTTTTCTCTTCTTCTACTTTAAAGCAATTGCTTGCAGTATGGGTGCTTGCAACCACTTTAAAGTGAGGGGCATACATCACCACTCACATTTCATTGTGTGATTTTTTTTTTCTTGAGATTCCCTCTCTTGGAAATGTTAGGTACAATGTTGCCCAAGATGAGATTGTTTGCATTTATCCTCTCTTGGAGACATTGGGTATGATGTTACCTATGATGAGACATTGCACGAATTAAGCAAAATCCCTTTGAACATCTTTTGCATTATGACATTTTTACATTTTGCATTTTTTCCACCTTACATAATGCAGCTTGCATGACTATGGTACTTTGTCTTTTTGTTCATAGCATTTGTTTCCTTGTGATGCAATCGATTATTTAACTCTGGAAGCATTGTAACCACTGTGTTAAGTGATGTTGTGTTTGTATTTGATTCAGTTCAGTTATGTATTAGCCTGTGTCTAGAGGTAGATAGTCTTTTCTAGGAATCCTTGTTACTATCTCCTAGCATGGGGGGTGAGCCTTCGGGTACCACATGGTTGGGTGGAACGTGCACCTTACTCCATTGGGTTTTTCTCTTATTTGTGTGGACGATATTTCTAGTTGGAGAGCTCGTGAGATCCAGTTTCATTTCATGCTTTATTCATTTCAGTTGAATCTTGTAATTTATTACCCCTCATTTGTTATCAAGGTGGAAGATGTATTATGTAACCATGCTTATTGGATTTACCTCATTGGGGAATGAGAGTTGTAATCTTATTGTTAAATTATTTTTATTTGAAATCATGTGGTATCTCTTATTCCTTGATGTAATTTATCATGTATAGAATGTATGTGTTCCTTAATTCATTAAGTAATTAAATGTTATGGTTTCAATTCATGTTTATTGTTTGGGTTTTAAAGTAATCTCAGTCTCGTAACCTTAGAGGTTGTTGGCAATGGGTAGTGAACTTGCATGTTATTTGCACTTAAAAAAAAAAATAGTACATTTGAGTAGTTAATTGCAACTTCCACTAGGGTTGCATGGCGGGGCGTTACATGCAACATATATCCCGACACACATTTTCAAGTCCTAGGTGGGATCCATTCTCCATGGGTGGTGAATGATTCCCCCTTGGCCCCAAATTCAAAATATTTTAAATTTCCTTTCCAAATTTTATTCAAAAACACTTGATGTTGGCCTGCGATGAGGTATGAATGGTTAACTAAGGCACAAGTGTGTATAATTATGTGATTTTCACCTCATTTTGACATCTATCTCTCTTATATTCTTATCTCCTAATCTTTCATCTATTCATCCATTGACTCAATTCATCTATCAAGCAAGCTAGAGCTTTCACAATGCAAGTCATCAATTTAGCTTACTAAGACATTCAAGGGAAGATTCTACATGTTATGTTGCAGAATTTCAAGATCAATCATCATGGCTAGGTAATATATTCCATTATTGCATACTTCATTCTATTCTTTCACCATTTTGGTTTAATTACCTAAACAGGGTTTGACCAAGGAAAACCCCCATGCTTTAACCATCAACATTTCTCTTTTTCTTCTTGTGTGTTTGCAAATTTAGGTCCTTTGGAAGCTTGGAAATCATTGAAGATCAAGTTGCAAGGTTTTTAAAGTCCTCTCTTCATTAAACAAGTGAAATAATCAACAAAAAATCATTTTCAGACTTGAATCCGACAATTTCAGAAGCAAACACCTGTAGAAAACAAAAGTGCAGATCTAGCTACACAAAATCAATTCCAAATTTTGTAGATTCATGTAGGTGGAATAGTTCACCACCCATGGAAAATGAGTCCCACCTATAGGCTTGAAAAGTGATTTTTTCATAATTCAACTCCCAGCAGTTAGAAACCTATTTCCATAACTTTTCATCAGAAGGAGGACTAATTTGCCATGCATGTTGAATCAGTCCCAGTGTCCATTAACAGTGACTTCTGGAACCTTCCAGCAACAATAATCTACCTCCATGTGCACTCTGATCAATCTCATTCATTTCTATTTTCATTTGTTTAAGTTTCTAGTTCATATTTGCAATCAACACTGTGTTTTCCAACATCTTGCATTAGATTAGTTTGCATTCATTTATTTGCATTTGTAAGCATTTCAACACATCTACACACACTTCACAACAATATTCTATCCATCCTTACATTAATCTTGAGTGAAACATTGTGCATTTTGGGACCCATCTTTCTCCTTTTAGGTGAAAAACCCTTGAAGTGCTAGAAAGAAAGTAGGTCCCAAAATCCTTCATTTCAGGCTTAAAATTAAATGAAACAACAAATTGAACAACATCATAGTCATAGGTATTTTGAAGAGGGAGATTGGGTATTTCTTCGATTACAACCTTAGTATAAATAAAATTATCTTAAGAAGCATAAGAACATGAAGCTCACACCTAAATTTTATGGTCCATATAAGGTTCTCCATTGAATAGGAAGTGTATCTCATAAGTTATAACTTCCACCCTCTTCTAAAATTCATCCTATCTTACATGTATCTTGTTTAAATAAAGTAATAGGTAACAATATTCCAGCCCAGTTAGAATTATCAAAGTTAGATGAAGAAGGAAAGCTTATTTTAGAACCTAAGAAAATTATTGAGAAAAGAGTGAAACTATTATGAAATAGAGCTATCTCTAAGTTCCTAATCAAGTGGAATAAAATTCCAATTGAAAATGCTGCATGGGAAGATGAACAATTCATACTAAAGCATCCAAAATTACTAAGCATTGAGGATAATATTTTTTTGAAGAGTAGGGACATGTTAGGTCCCTAATATTTTATCTAATGTTATCACCCTAATATCATATATTCTTAAGAATATAATATGTATTCCTAAGTATAATAAGTTAAGCACTTGTAGCACACTTAACCTTAACATTAGTTTTAGTTAATACCTTAAATACTCTTTATTAGGATGAAGGGGTATGTCTCTACATAGTTAAGCCTATAAATAAAGGGGATATGTTCCTCCCAAATCATCATATCATCAATTATTCAATTCATATCATATTTTTTTATTATTGGAGGTAACCCCTCAAAGTGGTTCACTATATTTATGCTTTTTATAAATATTTCCAAGAAATATCATAACATATTATTAGGGTGTATCAAGGTTCTATATTATATTAAAAATGATAGATAAATGCATGATCCAAATTAGAAATAGTGTGTAGGGAACTAATAAGGTACAAAACCAATCTAAGGTGATAGGGAAGAATTTGACCAAGACATAGTCATCAAGAGTATGAGTCAAGCATATGGTGGAAGTGTCTTACATATGTAATGAATCACCATAGTCATTGCACTTGTCAAAATAAAGAGTTATCATACCAATAGGATAAGGGTATGTGAGAATATCATAAGAAAAAGGGATAGGATAATCATGCAAATGTAGAAGGAGAAACATAAGCATGAAGAGAGGTATCCAACTTAGGAGAAAAATGAGTAGTACTAGGAGGAGGTAACTGATGAGAAATAGATGGTGATATATCTACAATATAAAATGTTATGGTAGTGGTATTAGGGAAAAAAGGTGAACACATATAATGACAAGGGTCTAGGTTGAAAAGTTATGGCTTGTATATGAGAGAGGAAATAGTAGATAAATAATCATGTTAGGATAATAAATATCTAGCATAGGAGGATGCTCAACTAATGTGACACTAAGGAAGTGGTGAATGATCTCTAGCATGCTCAATATTGTCTATAAGGGTGATTAATACTCCAAATGAAGAGGGGGTGAATAAAAAAAATTCATCTTTCTACGAGACAAGTTACATAGAGGAATGAGTCATCAAAAGCACTAAAATAAAGTCTATCAAAGTATCATCAATTGTTAGAATAGGATTCTCACATGTGATAGAGAAGAGAATAAGGCCTCAAAATCTTGTGGGAGATCCATATAATTTGAACATGTAGCTAAAGTAGGAAGAGAAGTGAGAAAATATATGTTTCCATAACGGACTATGAGAAAGTAGTGAAATTAGAAGAAATATTCTTTTAATAAGATGAGAAATGGAATGAAAGGAAATATAATTAGTATCAAAATCATCTATCTCATACAATTTCCCATCTTGGTGGGTCATGTAGATAAATGTATTGAATTATTATAACATAGAAGGGAAAACATGCCTAAGATCTATAAACATATGAATATTAGAGAGGAAATCAAGGATCTCATACATGAAACATGTATATACATATATGTTATAGATGGGGGGCAATATCATCCAAGACATGTGCATAGGAATTAATTAAGTGAGATAAAAACTCATATTCGATGATGTATGCATAACAATAGTCCTAAGAGATAGAGCTAGAAGGATTCATTAAAATATGGGAGATAGAAAATTAATGAATAAAGGTGTATACATATTGTCTATATATCATATTTTTTCTCCTTTAGGACTATGGAACAAGGCTCATGGTCACACCCAAAAAATTAAGAAAAGAAAAAAATCAAAAGAAAATGGTAGGAAAAGAAAAGGCTAGAGTGTTGAAGCATTAGATTCTCTAAAATGTAATTTATAAAGATTAAACTATTTTAAGATCACATTACATTAATTGAGTTACAAAATGAAAATAAAAAATACTAAAAATATTGAAATAATAACTTAAAAATTAAGTAAAAGATAGTGAAAAGGATGTAACAAGGAACCTAGAAATTTACCCACAATGCTCACTAGCTTGGAAACTAGCAAGTTGCACAATCATCCTATTTGTACATTTTCATCCTAGGTACATGCTATCCCAAGATGGCGGAAAATTAAGGTTCTAAAATAGAACTAGAAATTTCTATTTAAAGAAAGGAATATAGAAACAATCGATAGAAAACACTAGAAGTGCACTAAAAATATATAATAATATAAATCTAATCCATTTAATCAAATATAAAAAAATTAGAAAATACCAAATAAATATGAGAAGGAACAACAAACCTATGCATATTTGGTTCAAGATACAAGTACCTATTTTGGGATTGAATACAATGTTGCAATTGCTTAGAATATTTCCATGGATGGTTAAGCCGGGCCTTGTTTGGTCTTTGACCTCCATGAGAAATCAATGAATCAAGTAATCTTATAAATAGTGCATGCTTAATATCATGTACTTCTAAGAATGAAAAGCATGAATACAAAAAATTTATGATCGCAAATCCATGGTCTATGGGGAGAAACACTCTACTGTGTACATTTTGAGAATAAGCGGTGATGATCACCAACAACTTTACTAATGGTAAGAATGAAATAAAAATTAATTAGAGAAAGAGGTATAGCTATAAGAAATAATGGATATGCTCACTAATATAGATAAGAGCTAGAAATATTATTATCCAGTAAGAGATAGTGTAGGAGATAAATCATCCAATGGAATCACCAAAATTAAATCAACAAAATATAACCAAGAAAAGCTTTAGAAATGGAGGAATAACTAGTAGAGAGTAGCCAATATAGAATCATATGAGTATCCTTTTCAATTAAAAAAAATACTAAATATCAAGTTTTTTAGGAAGTTGAATAGTCACATTTAAGCACAGAGGATTTTTATAACAAATGGGCATTACAATAGGCAAGAGGGAAACCATTGAATTAAATTTTGAGAAATTATAGGATTCTTGCATGTCACATAGATTTCTATGTGACACAATTGTCCTACAAATATTTCCCAAATTTAAAATATCCAGGAAAGAAATAATAGAATATTATATAAAAATTATAAAATTGGTGAAGGAAAATTCAAATGCTAGGATAAAATGATCCTAGCACATGCTAGGGACAATGGATGCTAAAATAAGGACAATTTGTAGAGTCAAAATTTTAGGGTATGTAGTTTTTGACCTTATAGAAACTTGCAAACTATAAGATGATTTTAAAAAGGTATCTAATATGAGAAGGACCACTATAATATATTATGTTGTGAGTAGTTTCTATAGTGTAGGAAAATGTATCCCTTTACATTTTCACACTTGTTTGGGCCCTCCTTGCTAAAATTGGGCTTCTTTATACCTTATTTGGTCCTATTTTGCATCCACAAGCCTTAATTATTGCATCTTTTTGAGGATAATCCCAACACATATCAAATGACCAATCATAATTTAATGTTTTTGGTTTGTATGGCCCAGATTTAGTGATATGGGACTCATACGCCACCTTGGGTGTATGAGTCCCACCTAAGTTTTGGGGCCTAAACCTGAATTTGGCATTAAACATATTTCTTGAAATTTGTGTCCCATGCTTAGGCTACTGGACCTCATACACCCCAGCTCGTGTATGAGTCCCACTTAGCTTGGACCCAATTTTGAATTCAATTCTTGGTGGGATTTTATTCTCCTAGATTTGATGTCAGCTTGTAGTGTTGTAATTTTGGGAAATTTGGCATAAACAACTATAAATACAAAGGTTATTTCACATATTTTCTCCTAGCAAGCTTAGAAGCCATCTAGAACTTTTTTAAATCACAAGATTTTACAAGAGTTACAAGAGCATTTGAGAGAACCTTTGTTTATCATCAGTCTGTTATTCTGATTTGAGCTCATTTTCTAGGTTGCATTGTTAGGTTTTGCATGTTACTTTCATTACTTGTCTTTCCAAGCCTTTGCTTGGTGGTGAACCCCCTTTTCTTTAATCACACTCTAGGACATCTTATTGTAGATCTCTTTCCCTAATTCCATCTCTAGATTGAGATCTCTAAGGTTTCCTTGAATGAAACTTGAAGGAAATAGGTGGAAAGGTCCTAAACCCCTTTCCTGTGTTCCACTCCCAAAATGTGGAACCCCTATTTCCCCTGGATTCATTTTGGTGAACCTAGCCTTTAGAACACCTTATTTATGATTTGGAGTGCATCATAGTCCTAGATATCACTTACATTAACTTTGTGTTAGGTCTTACATTAGTTAATTTGCATCTAGGGTTTCTACATCTTGCATTAGTGAAAGCACATATAGGTTGCATTTTTGCATCTTGCATCATTGAATTTCATTTGAAATATGTAATTTCACTTCTAGTCTATACAACATTCAAACCAGAAACCTAACATTCACTCAGAATTTGTTGAAATTAGTGCCAAAACCCTAATCTGGGACTCATACGCCCCTCTAAGTGATTTAGTCTCAGTATAGGTGGTTTTTCCTAATTTCTAGATATTTTGTGTGGACTGTTTTGCAGTATTTGAATCCCTGAAAACCTTGATTATGACTCATATTCCCCTCTGGGAAATTTAGTTCCGTGTTAGATTTGAAACTGCATTTTTTAACATTAAAAACCATTTTTTTTTGTTTCAGTTTGTTGTTGTTAGATCACTGTTTTAGATTATTGGATTTCTATTTCATTCATTTCATTACATCTAGCTTAATTCGGTTCAGTTCATGCATTGCTTAATTTTAAAATTGCATTTACACATTTTCATCATGGATATGTGCTTTGGTAAGCTTTGGATGTCCTTGAAATCATTAGTGTATGTGTCAAGTTGTACTTTTGGAAATGACCTTAATGAAATTGGTAATGTTGACATAATTGGAGAAGATGATGACAACATGAACAACTTCATAAATGATTTCCTTAACAATCTTGAGACTAATGCATCCTTTTATCCCTCTATGAAACAACCAACACAACTTGAGATGTTTGGTCTTTTTCATCCTAAAATTGGAACACAAATTGAACCTAAGTTCCCTACAATAGGTGAGCCTAGTTCCTCTAATCAAGCAAACATTCAACCATCTTATCTTGAAAAAGTAACCAACACATCAATCAACCTAGAAGAGACATGTGGAAAAGGATTCACAATCTTAAGCAAACAAGGATGTGATACAAGTGAACAAGAAATTCATCAACTTTTAGAGTAGATACCAACTGAAGATACCAAAGGGCTAGGATATCAAGATCCTCCTCCCAAACATAAGTATCCTCCTTCCTAAAGAACAATCAATGCCTCAAAATGATCGCAAGGATGATAGGTTCATCTTAGGTCCTCCTCAACTCAAGAAATTGGTGAATATAGAAATAAATGAAGGCCTTAAAAACTAAAGAAACTACAATTCCCTTGTTTCCCATCTACAACTGAAATAACTTTACATATACTTGTAATTCAAGGACTTATTACATTACCACCCATGGAAGAAAATTGATTTCTAAATCCTAAAACCACAAACACATCACATTGTAAATATCATAGAATTTTTGGACATAGTACTAATGAGTGTCATTCTTTAAAACAAATATTTAATAAAAAGTTTGATATCATAGAAATAATCCCTTAAAGCATGAACTTTTGCTTCTTGCCATGTAATAGTTGTAGGATCACAACATTCTCACTATTACATGTCTTACATTCATTGCAAATCATTTAAAAATGCAAGGAGCTCTTTCTCATCACCTACCTTGGAGCTCATTCTTGTCTTGCATGCAGTGGGGGCAAGAATTAGATATCCTTGTCCTAGTAATGCATTTGTCATTGTGTCTTTGGCTAGTTTTTCGCCTTCCATATGCGATGAACAAGATTGGGATGTGGACGACTTGCTATCAGTTGACTCACATGTGCCTTACTAGTAATGTCTTTATTTTATTTTTCATGCTTCTTTTTATGTGATTTCATGTGTGTAATGTGATCCCCCATACTATTTTGTTTGATGTACCTCTCTCTTTGTGCATTCCTCTATTTATATCTACATTCTTCTATATGTCATAAACATTTATCTTTTCATTTGTCTTGTGTTTTCCTTTTGGGGATGAAACAAGGTGTCGATACATTTAAGTCTCTTCCATGTTGACCCAAAGGTTTTTCTTTATTTTCACTCTTTTCATATCATTCTTCCTGTTCCATGAGTATTTGGGGAATGATGATAGTTCCAAGCTCTCCAAAAACATTGTAGCAAAGACATACTAAACCCGAATCCATGGATCCCTTATGCGATTTTGGGATTTCATTTTGGGGGAAACCCCTTCTTCATGACGTAGCTTCATTTGGAAACATATGACTTGGCATAGGGCTTTCCAAATAAGTTCTCATGTCTTCTTTATTGTTAGCATTTATCATTTTCTACTTTAAAGTAATTGCTCACAACATGGTGTTTAGCAATTTCTTTAAAGTGGGGGCATACATTGGCATTATTGTTTTGTAATTCATGTTTCATTGTGTAGTCTTCTTACTTCATGTGATGCATCTTTCACTTTGTACACGATGTCCTTCAAGAACACGGTCTCTCTTAGCATATTATACTCCTCTAAGTGGCTTGATACAACACACTACATCCCCTAAGTTGTGAATCTTCTATTCTTCGATTATTTCTCTCTTGGAGACATTAGGCATGATGTTCCCTAAGTTAATACCTTACATGAACTAAGAAAAAATCCTTTGAAAAAATCCTTTGAACATACCTTACACTATATTGCATTTACAATATTTTTTATATGGCCACCTTGCATAGCACACTTTGCTTGCCTGTGGAGCCATCTTGTTTGTTCATGGGTGTCAAGCATACAAAGTTTTGCTTGCCTCATGGACTTTGTTGTCATGTTGTGTGGCCCCTTATCAAAGTTATGAGGAGGTATAGCTTTGGTATGGTTGTACGTATTGGAGTTGAACTTAGGCATGACTTTCCCATAGCCACTTGCTTGTTTGTATGAGCGCATACCAACCGCGTGTGTATGTGTCTTGCTGGGTGCTCACCTAGTGGATAGCATGAGGTTCCACTAGCCCTTGTGAGCATGCGTTGGCTTGTATAGTGGACATCGTCTTGCACTTGTAAATTTTTTTAGACAAACAACTTAGATTTGATCCACAACATGCAGGACAAACAGTCGAAGCTTGATCCACCCCTTTTTATTTAATTTCTCTTTGTCTTTGGTAGTGTATGCTTGTGCCTTGTTGTTGCTCCTTACATAATTTTCATGTGTTTTATTTTGTGCTTATGTTGGTTTTCCATAGGATCTTGATCTTGGGGGCTAGCACAACCCTCTTGATCGTTGTCATCCTATCTCATTAGAATTGGTAGACTTGGACCCCTCTTGATGTGATTTTGTCTTCTTTAGTGTGAGTTTGAAGCAAGTTCATCCTCTCACTAAAGTGGGAGCTAAATGTAGTGTAGGAAAATGTATCTATTTACATTTTCACACTTGTTTGGACCCTCCCTACTAAAATTGGGCTTCTTTATGCGTTATTTGGTCCTATTTTGCATCCACAAGACTTATTTAATGCATCTTTTTGAGGATAATCCTAACACATATCAAATGACCAATCATAATTTAATGTTTTTGGTTTGTATGGACCATATTTAGTGATCTGGAACTCATACGCCACATTGGGCATATGAGTCCCACCTAAGTTTTGGGGCCTAAACCTGAATTTGGCATTAAACATAACATTTCTTGAAATTTGTGTCCCAAGCCTAGGCTACTGGGACTCATACGCCCCAACTGGCGTATGAGTCCCTCTTAGATTGGACCTAATTTTGAATTCAATTCTTGGTGAGATTTTATTCTCCTAGATTTGATGTCGACTTGTATTGTTGTAATTTCAGGAAATTTGGCATAAACAAGTATAAATACAAGGTTACTTCACATATTTTATCCAAGCAAGCTTACAAGCCATCTAACACTTTTTGAGATCACAAGAGTTACAAGAGCATTCGAGAGCATTCAAGAGCTAATTATCAAGCATTTTGGAGCATTATTAAAGATTCAAGTTGTAGACATCCAAATTTGACCACTCCCACATGGTCAAATTCGTCCCTTTTATTCGTCTATTTCATATTTCATCGATATTTGATTAAATGATTTATTTAATTAATATTTCCCCTTTTCCTAAGGTTTCTAAAGTATTTAATTTAATTAATAATTAAATACTTTAACTTTCATCCCTTCTCTAAATTAAATAGATATATCAATTTATTTAATTTAGTCATTTGACTTTTTTGATTTTAAATCAATTTTAAATTCCCTCTTCTCTCTCCTTGTCACATCCTCCATAATCTTATTCTAATCTAGATTAGTTTAATTAATCTATGATTAGGATGTGCACACCTTTAATCAGGATTAATGTCAAATCCTTCATTAATCTTCTTAATCACCTGTTTGCACAACCTTAATCTAATCCCCTTGCCATCTTTGGTATGTCCTCCAAGTCAACCTTTCATAAGTGCTTTCTTTATTTGACCATGACCTCTTCCCCATGTGAATTAAAAATTCACATTTATTCATTCAATGCTCCCCTCTTCCCCATAAAGGTTGTTGGGAAATTCTAAATTCTCTCACAAGTCACATCACTCACATGGGACAAGGACCTCCTTTATGAGGACCTTGTCTTATTCCCAAGGCAATCCCAATCATGTGAATTTAAAATTCACATTTATTCCCCCAACAACTTCTCTCATCCCCATGATGATAAGAGAGGACTTTCTAAAATTCCTCACTTGTCACCATCATCCCCACATGGGGACAAGAACTTCTTTTTTGAGGAAATATTCCCCTAATTCCAAGGTACTTGCAAGTACCTCCACCTCACATGTCCTCTCTCCAGCTCACATGTCTTTTTGACACCTCATCTTCCACATGGCAAGATGTGAGGGCTTGTGAGTCATTAACTCACCACAACCCTCCATCTTGTCCATGTTGGCTAAATCCTAGCCATTGAATCCTTTATATACTCTTCCCTTAAAATGGAAGATTTTCTCATAACATTCATAACATACATTCATAATTTCAATTTTCAAGCTCTAGAACTCTCAAGCACTTTCATTTGCATTCAACCTCCATTGTTGCATTTGAAGCTTTCATTGTATCCATTTTGCATTCATCTATCAAAAAACCCACATCTTTCATTGCATTCTACATCCAATTTACATCACTTTGCATAGCATTTTAGTCTATTTACCATCAAGGAGCACACATTCAAGCTACATCAAAGGGCGAACCAAAAAGATCAACTTAGATAAGGTATATTTGTTGTTTCATCCTTCTTTTATTCAAGTTCAACTTAGGCTAATCTCGAAGTGTTGTGGTGTGTATTTCTCCTTTGCATTTCTTTGTTTTTTTATCTTTTAGGTTTAGAAAACACACTGCACACACAAGCATCATGTCAAAGTCATGAAGCGCCATGTTTTTTTTTGAGCTAACATTTGTGATGTAGGTTCCTATGATTCAAGCAAACATTCAAGTCAAGATCCATTACATTCAATCAAGAGTCAAGATCTACATTCATGCTAGCCATTACCTATAAGATTGTAGCCTTTATTCCAAGGGTTTGGTGAGTTGCAACATAGCATATTTGTTCATTCATCATTCCTTCATTTTTTCTATTTCATTTCAAGGTTTGATTACCAAAACGACGTTTGACCAAGGAAAACCCCTATCCACTAACAAAACAACATTTTTCCCTCTCTTTGATGTGTGATTTTTAGATTTAGGTTGAGGATCCAATGAAGAGCAAGTTTGGAGAAAGTTTTCAAAGTTGTCATCTACATTGCAAGATCATGAAAAGTCACCTACATAGCAGAATTCAGTGTTTCAGACTCAGATATTGGAAGGGAGAGAAGCTACAAAAGATCACTAGAGGATATCAGAGTTTCAAATCAACCCTAATACTAGGACTAAATCACCACTTGTGGTGTATGAGTCCTAGTATACTAGATTTCAAGAATTTTGTGTAGATCCTGGTTTAGTAATTCCAGATTTCGAATTCGGCCTGAAACTTTAAATTGGGACTAAATCACCCCTACTAGCGTATGAGTCCTAGTGTGCATTAAAATTTAGACTTTTAAGAATTCAGACTTTATTTCAAGCATCTTTAACTTTCTAGGTGCACCTCTATTTATCTCTAGTTTGTTATTTTGATTCGAGTTCATTTTCTAGGTTACATTGTTAGGTTTTGCATGTTACTTTCATTACTTGTTTTTCCAAGCCTTTACTTGGTGGTGAACCACATTTTTTATTTAATCACACCCTAGGACACCTTATTGTAGATCTATTCCCTAATTCCATCCCTAGATTGAGATCTCTAAGGTTTTCTTGAATGAAACTTGAAGGAAATAGGTGGAAAGGGCCTAAACCCCTTTTGTGTTATGTCTCCTAAAAGGTGGAACACCTATTTCCCTTGTTTTCAGTTTCATTCTTCACACAAGAATCAATAAGGAGAACCTAAAGGAAACTATCCCTAACAAGATAACAAAAAACCAAATAAACAATAATATAAATGTGATTGATGAGATGGAGATGGAGTTTGTTGTATGAAATATTTGGATTCTCAAGGAGGAGTTAGAGGTAGTTTTGTATCTCAACAACATACTTCCTCCCAATAGGTTTCCTTTCATGAGCATTTGGTATAGTCTAGTTGTAGGTTCTTTATTTTCAATTGACATTATTTTAGCTTTGTTTATTTTCTTACCTAGTTGATATCTAGGCTATAATATTACTGTTTTTATTACTAAATATATATCTTTTGGATGAATAAGAGCTTGGGCCCTTTCAAAAAAGGTGCCTTAACATATTAATAAAATATATATAGAGAGGCTAGTGATAACTATATCAATATTAGTGATGTCATAAGCCAAATTCATGCAAGATTATGCCACTTATAAAATTATATTATGTGGGACATTTGAATTGAAGTGAACACAAAATATAATGGAAATGAGCATGAATATACAATAGAAAGAAAGAAAAGTTGTAGAAACACTTCCAACACTAATATTTGAGGAGATAAGCATGTATATTAAATTTAGTCTTAAAACTATAACAAAAGAATAACACAAAAAATATATAACCATGACATAGTGATATATGTAGGGAAGACCTTTTTCCAAAATAAAACCCCACACTCCAAAATATGAGCCAATTATATTATTAGCAATAAGTTATTAGGTACAATACAATAACTAGGGACATTCCCTTACATGAGTATCACCATCATGTGAATATAGAGTAATTTTGATAGCATAATGTTGCTTACAAAATACACTATGCATACTCTAACCCAAGAACCTAATAAATAGATAAAACTCAAATCAAGTTCAATTTTTGAAAAATATGAGCCAAAATAATAACCAAAAATTAGTGCTATATTTAGCTGGAGTCAAGAAAAAATATCCCTTCTACTTTTCTTGACTTGTTTGGGCCCTCCTTATCAGTTAGGCTTATTTTTTCTTGATTTAGTGTTGTAATGTGGTTGACACATTCACATTAGGTCTTGGGCCCTTGTCAATCAATGAATTTAATGGTACCTTGCTAAAGTGTTGTGAAGTGTTGTAACACACTTTTACACTTTTCTAAGGTTTTATCAAATAATTGAACCTAATAAACCTCTTTTTAAATCAAAATGTATCCTAATCTTCCCTTATTTGGAGTGTTGTAAAGTGTTGTAACACACTTTCACACTTTTCTAGGCTTATCAATGATAATTGGGCTTTCTTATGCTTTAATTACCCCTATTTTGCATCCAAAAGCCTCATTTATTACATCTTTTTGAGGATAATTCCAACATGTTCAATCAATATCCAATCATGATTTAGGTGTTTCTAGCTTGTGTGACCTAGATTTAGTGATCTGGGACTCATTCGCCATCTTGGGAAAATGGGTCCCACCTAGATTTTTGGGTCCCAAACTTGTTTTCACACATTTCTAAGAACTTTTGGTTTTTGGTCCCATACATTATGTTTGATGGGACTCATTCACCACCTTGGGCGAATGAGTCCCACATGGCCCAAAATCAAATTTAATTCAAATTTCTGGTGGGATTTTATTCTCCTAGATCTGATGTCGGCTTGTAGTGTTGTAATTTTGAGACTTCTTGCATAATTGGGTATAAATACAAGGTTCTTTAATTCATTTTACACCTAGCAAGTTTGAGTTCACAAGCATTCACAAGAGCATTCAGGGGCAGATTATCAAGCATTTTAGAGCAGCATTCAAGCATCAATCATCATCTCAAAGATTTCATCCATCATGTTTGTTATTGTGCTAATAATTGTGATGTAGGATTTATGATTTAAGCAAGTGTTTCATTCAAGATCAATATCGTTCAAGCAAGAGTCAAATTCTACATCCATTGCACCCATCTCAAGCATATTTGCATCACTTTATTGCTAGGGTTTGGTGAGTTGCAACATTGTTATTTGTTCATCCATTATTCTCCCTTCATATTTCATTTCATTTCAAGGATTGATTTCCTAAATAGGGTTTGACCAAGGAAAACCCCTATCCACTAACCCAACAACACTTTTCCCTCTCCCTTGTGTGTGATTTGTAGGTTTAGGTTGCATATTTTCTAAGGAGTGCTGCAAGATTGGAAGAAAGTTTCAAATCATTCAAAGTTGTCAAAGTTGTCATCAAGCCTTAAAAAACCTTGGAGATCACCTACAAGTTGCAAATCGAAGATTTAGATCTGGAAACCAGTCAAGAAGGATAGAGTAGACAGAGAAGAGCAAGATCAGCTTTTGAAGTTTTAGAAAATCCCAACTGGAATGATTCGCCACTTCTGGCGAATGAGTCCCAATTCCATTCAAATTTCAGGATTTTGCAGATTCATATACCCTTTTTCCAAAAACCTGTTCTTACACAATTTTTTAGAAATTGGATTGATTCACCCAACTTGGAAAATGAGTCCCAGTCAATAATAAAAGCATATTTTTTAGTGTTCCAGACCTCCATCCAACCTTCTCTGGATTTCCAAGTGCACACATTCTGTTTTGCAATTTTTTGTTTCATTTCATTTACTTTTCTAGGTCATTTAGTGTTAGTTTGCATTCAATTAGGGTTTTTCATTTCATCTAGCATTTCATTATCTTTTCCAAGTCTAAACTTGGTGGTGAACCCCTTATTAGTCTACTTTCAGCCCCTAGGACAACCCTATTGCAATATCTCATTCTCTTTTGCATTGAGATCTCTAGGGTTATCCTTGAGTGGCACCCTTGAAAGTGGGTGTGATATCATCAAGTAATCACTCAACCCCCATTTTTATCGGTTCCATTAGCCAAAATTATAATGCCATATTTTATCAAGTTATCAACTAGATAGATTTGTGGATGCCTTACACCTTGTCATAATTTTTTACAGTCTCCCCATCAACATGTGTGCTCTATTTTAGAATATGCTCTATTTTAGAATATTCAGACATATCCAATGACAATTTCTAAAATGTATCATAGGCTAACATAATGTTGGTCAAGATTCCAATGTAAAGCCTCTCCTACATGCTCTTATTTATCATAGAATCTATCCTAAATAACTCCCATTTTTCAATTTCATAAGATGCACTTACAAGTCACGGTGATATTAGATGGTCTTACACTTTCTTACACACACTCAATGATAGCTAACATGTGGCCAAGCATGCCACCTCAAACTGGGACATTTGTTTTCCTAGGTGAGAACACTAATAAATTAATATAAAATATTAGGATGCAAGGTTGAGTCACATTTCTAAAACAAGAAAAAATTAAGTACAAATATCCACAACTAAAATCTATAATCCATTGCCAAATAAAGTCTAATTATAAAAATAAATATATTTAAATTATCCCACTAAAATTCAACACTAATAATACATGAACTTAATCTATTGACATATATGGTGCATTGGATACCTACTAAGTTTGAAACTATATCTCTCCCCAACAAATTCAAAGCCATTCAAAACCATAGTAAATGATAATATGTAAAAAATTATAGGATGTTGTATTTATATTCAATGATTGGCATGCTCTAGGCTATTATATAATAATAAAAATAGACAAACAACAATCCAAAACAAGTCAAAATTGCATAGAGCATGCTAATCATTGAAAATTTATGTGGAAAAAAATTATGCATATAGTATAATGAAGGACTAGTATGAAAGTTATCTTACAAATGCCACATGAGAGAGTGTGAATGGTTCATGATTATTAAAAAATAAAGTTGGTGAATCCACCCAAATTTTTCAAGGTTTATGTGCATTGTTACATTATTTTGTGATGCTTATAGCTATTCTTAGTTTCCAATGAAAAGAAAATGTTAAAATTGTGTTCTAGGATAATATAAATAGCTAACACATATTTTGAATACAACATTAGGACCCAGCAAAATTGTAAAACATATATAACACCTTCTGAAACTAGATATGGAAGGTGAATATGTAAAGAAGATTCAAAATCTAAAGACATAGACTTACTCTTTAAAGAACATGAAATTGCCTAGATTTAATATGATTTTTTGTAAGTCATAATTAGAACAAAATTGTTGAATAAGTTTAACTCTAAAAGTCAATAAATCTAGTTTCTTTTACAACCCATAGCTTAAAAAAGATTAAGAAAAGTAGCTTCAACTTCAATAGTGATACTAACTACAACAAAAGAGTTTTGTGATATCTTTTCTCACCCCTTTGAAAAATTATAGCTATCAAAACCTATGCAATTTTAATATATAACATTTCAATATTATTACTAAAATTTGTAGTTTTAGTGTATTTAAAATTTGTGTGGAAGAGAAAAGGCATCAAAAAGTGAAAATAACTAATTTTTAAAATTTAAATTTAAAAATTCAAAGATTATTTATGCACTACATATCTAATTAGGATCAATTACATATCCATAAATTTGATTCAAATAAAAATAGATAAGATTAAGATAAAGACTAATCTCTCAAAATATACTAAGAAAATAGATTAGATTCAATTTACCAACCTTATACATAAATATACCACATATATATTCATTATTATATTAAAAACCCCAAAACCCAATCAAAGTGCATTAAAATTTGTAACAAAATCTAAAAGATTGATTGTAATACCACTAAAATTAAATGAGAGATAGATACGATTTTAGTTGGGGAGGAACTTATTTGCCGGATATTCGTGACGAGACCATTCAGACTAAAACTTTCGCAAATTTTGGTCTTGCCATTAAAAAACTGAAAGAGTACAAAGTAAACAACAAAGATGCCGACGAAAAGGCGCAAATGGCTGCAATTCGAAATGCGATTCCAGAAAACAATTTGATATTTTCTGAGTTGAATGGAATGAAACGGTATGCCGTAGTTTTACAGGAAAAACCTCTTCAAACGGTTTGGATTCGGGCGGGCCGAGACGTCAGAAATCTTTTAGTCACTGACGTCCGAAAGTTTCAAATTTCAATCAAATCTTTAAGAAAATCGGTATATTAATGGCAGTTCATCTGATCAATATTTAAAGCGGAAGAAAATGGAAGGCATAATAAGCCGTGCTTGTTAAAAGTTTCCTGTACATACCAATCCCATTGCCAAATCTGCTCTTTCTGAAATTTTATCATTATGTGTGAGATATTGAGGAAACGCGGCCGCGAGGATGAGGGTTTCCTGGATTCAGTAGAGCCGGAGACCAAACATTTATACCGAAATTCAGAGCAGCTTTTCCATCTGTTGGAAGACATGGAATCTCTGGATAAAATCCAAGATGGCGAATGGCATGTGAGCGAGGAGTTGGTTAGCGGCGTTATGAGAAGTCTGGAGGAAGAAATCGGCTTCACTTCGTGCTCCATCTTTCCTGAGGGCGAAGGTTCCGCGGCGTCTCATATGACCATCCGCTCTGGAACCGACAAAGGCGGTATTGATTTGTGTTACCTGGTGGAAGCCTCCGATGATGAGCTTGGTATTCCTGCCGCTCAACTTGTTGTTAGTGTTGGAGAGGAGCAGGGTGGTTGTGGGCTGTCTTTCGATTTTGAGGAAAACCAGGAAGATGAGGGCTTTGGTTATGGCTGCCATTTTGAGTATGATTCAGTGGATTACATTCATTTTTCACTCTTTCAAAATACTCACGTTGCTTTGGACGAGAGGGACTTGAGAGATTTTGGTGTTCTTGACCAAGATTACTGGGCGGCATGGAGATTGGGAACTGATGGTGGCGTTTATTGAGTGAAAACAATTCAATACACACTGCAGTGAATTGTATTTGACCTTTTTAGATCAATAGTGGTATGAGTTTTTCAGAGTTAATGAGTTTTTCACAGTCTATGAAAATAAATTGCAGTAAGTTTTTGGATTAAACTGTATATGAGTTTCAATTGACGTTTCGGATCACACTCAGTGATCCATTCTTTCCTCTTCTTGATGATGGATCATCAAGTGTGATCCAAAACATCGATTGAAACTCATACATAGTTTAATCCAAAAGTTTACTCCAATTTATCTTTTTAGATCAGTTATTGAATGTTATGATCTCAAAGGAATTTCATTCTTTGAAGCACAACATTAATGGAGAAAGACTTGCTAATTTTTAAAGAAAGAGTTGCCATTGATTTTTAAATTTTTGTTCAAACAATGTAAATAAGAATGATGGTGTTTAGATGAGAAATTATGAAATTTATATACTAATAATAAATAAATAAATTTCTAAAATTTTGGATAATAGTATTGTTGGACCTAGGAGGGAATGAAATGGGTTCATCCTTCTCATCAACCCATCATTTTTATCAAGATTGTCTTCACCAAAGCTTATGATAGCATTGAATGGCCATTTATTTTCATTGTTCTCCAAGTGCTTGGTTTTGGGCCTCACATCATTCAATCTGTGGAGATGCTCTTTGTGAATGTTTCATTTTGTGTCACAATTTTTTTCCACCAATCAACGTCTTTTGGGCTTTATAGGTCTATTTGTCAAGAGTGGTCTCTTGCCTTAGTGCTTTATGCTCTTGTTGCTAAAGGATTTGGCTACCTCCTAGCTTATGCAATCTCTCTATCCTTGGTCAAGGGGATACTCTTCTTAAGTCTTCTCAACATTTGGTTAATGGTCTTTTTTCAATTTCTATTTTCTTACTCTTATTGAGAAAGAAAATAATGTCATTCAAGCCCTTCAGTGCCTAAACATCTTCCATCAAGTTTCTAGGTCAAGTATTCAATGGCAAAAGACTCAATGCTATAGGCAATCATTTCTTCTTAGGCCAAATTAGCTTTGGCTAGAAATGGATTGATCATAGGGAAGTGTTTCAATTTTTGGGAATTCTCTTTGCTTTCCAGGCTTCACTCTCCACACTTTGGCAAGCAATGATTGATAGAATTCAAAAAAATCTCAACTATTAGATGCCAAGTTACTTTCTATCGCAAGTAATTTCTAAATTTTCTCAAGGAAATCACACATTTGTATTATTCTTCATAGAATTCAAAAAAATCTCAACTATTAGATGCCAAGTCACTTTCTATCGCAAGTAAATTCTAAATTTTCTCAAGGAAATCACACTTTTGTATTATTCTTCTTGTTGGGTTTCTTCCAAGACTTCTTGCATGCAAATTGAAAAACTACTGAAAGATTCTTTTGGGCTATCAGTGAAGGACATCATGGTTTCCATCATGTGGTATCGGATTTTTTTTGCCTACCTCATAAGTCTAGAGGTCTACACTTGCTCTCCATTTGTAGATAAGGCATTATCCTATGTGCTAAATGGATCATTATAGAACTTGAGGACAATGAAACCCAAAAAAATCTAGTTAGGCATTGGATTAATTCTAGAGTGCCTTAGTGCATCTAGCTTGAAAGTGTTTAGACTTTTCCATTATGCTCACTATGCTAGACATTGTCAAAATTTAGGTTACTTTTGCTATCAAAAGCAAATGGAAAGCCTAGCAAACTATCAAGCCTTGGCTTCATCAAGCAAGAAATGACTTTTGCAATGGCCTTTCTATCAATCAATAATCTATTTAGTCCTCTCTAGTTCTCTCTTATCAAGACCACCCTCTGGCCAAAGTACCATGGATTCATGCCTTGAAATTCTCTAAGAGAGTTATTTGTGTGTTACCATATTTTCTTAACAAAACCACCAAGAATTTTCCTTCTTGGTTTGAGTTCAACTTGAAATTCAAGTTTTATACTCAAGACCAAGAAAATTTTCAATTTGTGATATATACTATACCTCACTAGATGTTTCATGTAAGATCAATGTTAGGTCTCTTAAGATTTGATGGAAGGATTAGAAATGGGTTCTAAATATAATATTTCAAAATTGCAAGCCTAGAAAGGGCTATTTGTGATTGTCCCACCATCTTCCTATGGTGGATAAGCTAAATATTAGGTGGCAACTTCAATCCTCTATTGGGACCTAGCATCGTTGATTCTAATGCATTTGGTTAGTAGTCTTAGAGCCTAAATTGACTCACTTTTCTTGGTGCATTCTTTACCAAGGCCTTCCTATGGGTAGTTGTTTGGATCATATGGGAATTACTATTTTGTGTTGTCCATCTTGTGGATAAATTGAATCCTTCTTAACACCTCTTCTAATTTTATCCCAAAGCATAGGAGGCTAAGAATTAGATTCATGATTTCTTCAGGCCTTTCAAACTGGCTCTCTTTTCTTACAATATGGTTCTTCTTAAAGAGAGTGGCCTTATTTATTGCATAAGTATATACCCATATTTGGCTTGATTTCAAGGTGTAAATTCTCTTTAGTGCTTGAAAATATGAAAAAATATTTTTCTCTCTAGTTTTCATGTTGATACTCACTATTCTGTGTATACTAAAGCCATATTTTCTCTAATGTGCTAATGCAAATTCATATGTAAGCTATTAAAGTTGTTTTGGGACTCAAATCCTTTTTTTTTTCTTAATCAAGTCCCTTCCCATTTTCATGCTTTAACCATTCACCTAGATGATAACTAATTGTAGATAGGATGTGTTATGTGGTTTTTTCCTTTGGAAAATGTTCTCCTTTATGTCTTTTAGTCTAAAAATATTGTCAAAATATTAGTGTTGTAAGTTTTTCAGCCAAGTCTTGAGTTGACAAACTTTTCGACAAGTTTTCTAGTTCACAAACTTGTCAATTAAATGAAAATTTCTTAAGTTAATTTTTTTGGTGGTTTCATAGGTTCTCAAACCCAATGATTCCTTGAAATGCTAATTTATTTTATTTATAATGCTTTGTCCCTCTTTCCTTCCCCTTTCAACAATTTTTGTAGTTTGTAAACCTAATGGTTCATTGACTAACTTGTTTATAAAAAAAAATATCTTTGTCAAAAATGATAGAACTATTTTGTTTCGACAAGTTTGCTAGTTCGCAAACTTGTTGATTTGTCAAAAATCATAAGTGTGGTTGAATCATTAGTTGTAAAAAGTTTCTAACTTGGCATGAAGAGGAAAAAATAGTTCAATCTTTTTTATGGTTCGATGTTGATTTTCCAACTCACTGATAAGGTGCCCAGTTTTAAAAAATTTCTAAGGATGAAGGAAAAGAAAAGAAGGAGGAAATGGAGAAGGATAATGCTTTTGGTGGTCTCCTTGGTTCGCTAATCAAATAGTTTGCCAATGAAGCAAGTGAACTAAAAAGGAAAGTTCATTGACAAGGGAAGTTTTCCAAAAATAATTAAAGAGAGAAATTTGTTTCAACAAAGTTTTAAGTTTGTGAAGCTCAAATTTTATCGACAAGGAAAGTTTGTTGATGAGGTAGTTCGCCAAAAAGGTAAGCTCACTAACAAGGGAGGTTTGTGAAAAGGACAAAAATAGAAATAAGTTTTTTTTGGAAAAAAAAACACGAACCTCAAAGTTCATTGACAAGGGAGGTTCGGCGAAGAGGCAAGTCCATTGAAAAGGAAAGTTCACTAGCAAGGGAAGTTTTCCAAAAAGAAAGAAAGAGAAAGAAGATTGTTTTGGCTAAGTTTAAAGTTCACGAACCTACTGATTAGTCAAGAATAATATTTATCAATGATCAATTGGGTACCAATTGACAATTTTCTATTAAAGAACATATTACTCTTGCAATTCCATTTCTATTTTAGGTATGCAGAGTTTGTTTCCAATGACCTCGATTATTTCCACTGCTCCATTTTCACCTACTTGCATGGTAAATGTTGCTTGACCAACAACCAAAAGTAAGTGTTGAGATCATATGTTGATTTTGGTGCATCCATTTTGGAGGGATTTCATCCTTCACATAGATTTTGATGTAGCTACAGTAACACGTTTAAATTTTTCCCATTTCACCTTGACTTAGAGGCAATTTTGGTAATCATTTGAGGTATTAGAGAGTATGTAGAGAGTAGAGAGTTGTAGGTGCATGTTTAGAAGGGTATCTAATGAAGTAATAGGTGCAAATCAATGATCAAAGTGTAGGGAATGCTTCAAACTGATAAATATGGATGAGTATTGCAAACATCATTTTTAGATTCATGTCTCCTTTTGTATATGCATTCAAACTTAGGGAATGTAACAATCCTCATGTATTTTCTTTAGCATATTTTCTTCTATGAATGTAACTTTTATTAGAGGAGCTTGATAGAGCTTTAATTTCATTAAAGTTATTATAGTCACTCTTTTACAAGATTTTATATGAGTTTCAATAGTATATTGATGGATACAACTAAGTAGATGAAGTTAAAATTAATGTATGTTGATGCTTTAAGCAATAGATTACTTATATTTTATCATCTTTCCTTTGTTGTTTCCTCTCATTCACCTTGACTTTGCGGCCCTAGAAGAGGCATTGATCTTATGTATATTTCCAATCATCCATATCATAAACAAGAACCCATTAAATTATTTTCATTCTAGTTATAATTTGTGAGTTCATGATTTCACTGCTTGCAGAGAGTATAAAGAACTATTTTCAATGAATCATGGAACTTACCCCATCTTGACCATAAATGTCCAAGACTCCTTATCAACTATATAGGGGTTAAACACAACTAGTTTGTTTATTCTAGTGACAACTTCCTGGGGCTAACTAGATAGATTGGGTTTGGGTAGATCATTTATTTCATTGTTTGTCTTAAGTGATTTCAATACCTGTTCAAGTATACCCCTTGGAACACCCTCTCGAGTTTAAGTTGAGCTCAAAGTTAAGAAGATAAAACCCACTCTTGTTGAGTTAGCTTAGAATCCTCCGTAGTTTTTTTGATGAAACCTTTTACCCATAAGTGAAAATCCTAGCCTTATGAGTAAAATATTTTTAGGAAGTGGAGTGGCTATTTTGAGACTTAATAGAATGGTGTCATTACTAGGGATAGTAGCTACTAAAATTGCTTAACTTAATTTGCATAATTCAAAATTCGAGAAGAATTTCGCAGTTACTATTTTGGTTTATATTAGTGAGATTAACTTCAAATAAAATATTATCTCCCTTAGGGAGTGACATCTTTCTTGAAGAAACCTAGTTTTATAGAATATTCATTTACTATGGACAAAATAAGACATAAAGAAAAAGTGCCCACACAATGAAATGTTGCAGGAAATACTAGGAATCAATGTGGTAAGTGCAAGACAAAGGATGGAAATAGTCCATTTGGACAACATGGTACTTAAGAGGTTAGCACCTTAGGCAGAGCTGATGCATTTATTGACCTAAGAGAACAACATCACTAAACTTCTAATGAATCTATAGATCAATTTCTCATAAGAATAAATTTGAATATTGATGAGTATTATGTGATGAGGAACCACACATTGGGCCGAACTAGTAGAGATGCTCATAATTTGACCTTCAACAGACTTCTTCCATGGGCTCCCAAGGTTCCCAATTTGATTAGAAATTTCAAGATATTGATCAACATATTCAATTCAATGCTAGTGAAATACAAAGGCACCTGGATAAAGAGAGTTGGGCCTACTAGATGAAGCTAGAAGAAGAAGACAAGAAATTTTGGCATAGATAGATCAACTAACTTGAGATCATGTTGTAGTTTCCCAACAACAAGTTCAACAAATACCACAATAACAAAATATAGGACCAAATGCTAGTGGAAATCCTCATAGGAAAGCTCAACAATTCACTCCATTTAGTTAGCCTTAGGGAAATGTTGCAAATGGGGAAGAAAATTTGAGGTACTTCATCAACATCATTGATGAGTATGAAATTGAAAAGGAAGATGTGATGATGAAACTGTTCATGCATTTGTTGGAGGAAAGTGTTAGGGAATGGTTCAAAAATCTTCTTGACAATAGTATCTCTTCTTGGGAAGAGGTTATTTCCATTTTCAAAATGCAATATGGAGACATAATTAGTCCTAAGTTTTCCATCCATGAGATCACCACCATCAAGAAGAGTATCAATGAGATAGTCATAGAATTCAACATCAAGTTTGTCCTCATGATGAGAAAGGTACGCAACATCTCAAACCTAATGAATTCATGTGTTTGGTTCTTTACTATGGTGCTTTTGACTCTTAAATAGGATATTTTTTTAAAGATAAAGATCCTTAGACACTCAAGGACGCTTATGTCACAACCATAAATATTGAGAGTAATATAAAGACATCTACCAAATAATTAAAAAGGGTTTATGCTAAATTGTCACAACCAGATAGGGTTGTTGCAAATAAACCCCTTCCAATTGAGGAAGAATTAGATAAAATGATAGGTACTCTGAAGGAATTGTTTTATAAAGTGGCACAAAATGAGAAAGGGTTGTCACCTTAGGGTGCATATGCATATTTCAATGAAGGCTAGAGGTTGCACAACAATACATATAATACTAATTGGTCTAAGAGACCATGACAATAATATAATGGGTGACCTTCTCAAAAGAGTGTAAGTTTCAAGAAGCACACAAGGATGTGCTTGATCCATTAACTAAGGAATCTATCACTTATCAGGATGACAATATGTGATGTGATTCCTATTTCTTTTTGCATGACCCTTTAATTTATGTTCTTACTCTTTCTATGGAGAGAAATGAAGAATTCCTAAATGGTGAAGGTGATTTAAAATATTATGAGGATGAATTCGACCAATTTGACCATACTAGAAATATTTATAGCTAGCAAGTATTTGATTATAGCGAACATATTTACAGTTTCCTAAATAATATAGATGATTTAGTCAACTCATCAATTGACAACCAATGATTGAGATTGGAAATGGAAAGGGAGCCTTATTTGGGAATGAGATAGTGCAACTCAAAATAAACACTATTCCTAAGGGATTGGTTGCATCAGATAAAATTTTTGATAATGGAGATTATTATAAGAACAAGATCAAATCAACTAATGAAGATGATCTTGAAGGAATAAATTTGGGTAAAAGTGAAGATTACTAAGATGGTTTATATTGGTAAGAGGTTTAACCTCCATGAAAATAAAATAGTAATATGTTCATTACATAAATTTATGAAGTGCTTTGAATGGTCCTATGATGAGTTAAAGGCATATAGAGGATTTTTTTTAGCATGCAATCCCTCTCCAACCTAATGCCAAACCATTTAGGCAAAAGAAAAGGCTAATCAATCCTATAATGGCTCCCCATTTGCAAAAGGAGTTGATGAAGATGAAAGAAGATGGAATCATTCAAGTTGTCAGACACTCAGAATGGGTGTCAAATCTAGTTCCAATAAGAAAGAAGAATGGGGAAATAAGGTTCTATGTTGATTTCAATAATCTCAACCTTAAATCCCTCAAAGGAAATTACACTCTTCCTAGCATGGATCACTTGTTGCAGTAAGTAATTGGATTAGAATTGATGTTTATGATGGATGGGTTTTCAGGTTACAACCAAGTGGTTGTAAAATAACTATAGCAACACAAGACAATATTGACTACTCCATGGGGCACTTATGTGTATCTGAGGATGTCATTTGGTTTGAAGAATGTAGGATCAACATTTCAAAGAGAAATGAATGTGTATTTTATAGTACTATTGATTGGATAATGGTGGTATACCAAGATGGCCTGACTACATTTTTAAAGGAGAGAGGTGAGCATTGCAAACACCTCAAATTGATTTTCCAAAAAAAATTAGAGTTTGGGATTATTTAAATCCCAAAACACATAAGTTTGGTGCTGAGGAGGGTAAACTTCTGGGACACATTATGTCAAAGGATGGGGTAAGGATAGACCCCAAAAGAGTTAAGGAAATTATCCTTATCCCTCAACCCAACTCTATGAAAGGGATTTAGTTCTTCTTTGGGAAAATAATATTATTTAGGAGGTTTATCCCTAACTTTGCTGAGAAGACCAAAGGCATATCAAAGATGCTCAAGAAGGGACAATCAATAGAATGGAGTACAAAACTTGTTAGATATTTTAGATACATCAAAGGAGTGATTTATAAGGCCTCTATATTGATAATCCCATATTACTCTAAACCTTTATGGAGTTGTTCTATTTTTCTTCATTTTATATAGTTATTGTTGTGTTGTTACAAAAGAACACAGATGGATATGAACAATCTGTACAATTCTTTAGTGAATCATTACAAGCATCTAACCTAAAGTATTCAACAATGGAAAATCATGTGTATGTTATAATTAGGGCTGTAAATAATTTTAGATTATAACTAGTGGGTGCAAAATTTATTGCATATGTGTCACAACCAGTTGTGAAAGATATTTTCATGCAACAAGAAGCATCTAGTATGAGGTTTAGGTGGGTAAATGAAATTCAAGAATATGATATGGAAATCTAGACCACTAAGCTTGTGAGGAGTCAAGGTTTTTCCAAGTTGATAGCTAATTCTAACTTGGAAGAAAAAGTAAATGAGGTGATCCACAATGAGTGGTTCACAGGTTTTAAATAAGCTGGACAAATTATTTTTAAAAGTGAAATCTTCACATTAGGGCATCTATGGTGGCTAAACCAAATTTAAAGATGATTAAAACTAGAGTCTTGTCACATTTTTT